>JADKLZ010000687.1:2486385-2501849 GCA_021533235.1 Biomphalaria straminea
GGAATTTCTAATGACAAGCAAAGTAGAAAAAACAATATTTAAAAAAATATACAAAGTTTATGAAAGGGGAAAAACTCCACATTTACATCCTGATATTTCTATAATAAAAGAGTAACTTTCCTTTTTATAGAAAACAATAGAACAACAGTTATTAAGTAATCTATTTATAAAACTAGTTTGTTCCTTCCTTTCTATGAACTCGTATTTTTCTAAAACCGCTATAAACGTGCAAGTTGGAAGGAAGAAATTAAACCACTATAAACGTGCAAATTGGAAGGTGATAATTAAACTTATCCTGATAATCCCCCCAGTATCACGTCTATTTGTACTTTAATATTCAAGTGTGTTTGTCGTGTTTTTTAAAAATTAGAACAAACAGTTCAATCAAACAAAAGTGTAGTCCTGCCAGTATTTATGTACATTGAACTAGTACCAGCAGTCAGCTGATTAAGTAATCTATAATATCAGTGAGACGCTAGCATCATACAAACCTTCTACAATGACAGACAGTTCGACAGTTCGCTACACTAGCTGTCGACTTGAACATTCTGACAGCGTATGGATAAGTTTATTATTCACAACATGGAACTCTCGTACAGAGTTAATGGGGCCATCATTCTTTAATACACATTTTTTCTATTCAATTTTTTTGTCTGTTATTCAATTTTGAACTGAGAACACAAATACAAATTGCAAAGACACAAAATATTTTATTGCTGAGCTTTCAAATTATAAAAGTATTTATTTGATTCCTGACAAAAAAAAACATGTAATAATATAATTGTATTGGTAGAAATAATTAATATTTACTGTACTGTATATTCACTAATGAGAGTCTTAACAGTGTCTATAAAAAAATTATTGCAGATGTACTTCATTAAGTAACTCTTCTACCATAGTAAACATTAAGCCTGGACAATTAAGTGTCTTTATGTTAAAACACAATTTCTTTCACTACACCAAACCAAGAGAATAAAATACACTTTCTGTTATGGTGTTTGTTTATGAACATAATACAAAAATATACATAAGTAAAAATAATAATCCCATTTATCTAGGGCCAACAATGAACACAACATAGGCTCAGGGAGCTTTGAGAACTACGATGCAGTCTTAAAATTCCTTCATTTTAATCCTCCTCTGGTTCAGTTTACAAAGTAATATGCAATTAAACTGGATCAAATTTAGCATAAGTTAAATTATAAAACCATTGAGCCTGTTAAGAGTACCATTGACTCATCTAGTCAGTCTAAATGTCTTTATGACAGCCTACAGAGTTAGAAGAGCTCACCAATTTTCTATGCCTCTAACAACATCATCCTAGCAAAATGACTAAGTTCCAACTTTTCGAATTTAAACTTACACTCATACACACTCACATTTGATAAATGTCACCAAACTGCTCACAGCTAACATACATTCACATATTTAATTCCTATTATAAAACAGATGTTTAGAATCACACACAACATTTTGAATCATTCCACAGCTAGAAGAGAACACACAGAAATTGTTTTTTTAAAGCACATGGTAAAAAGAAGGTTGACATCATGGATACAGACACAATAACGTTTGTCAAAATTTAAAAAAAAATAAAATATTTCATTAAAACTGATATTGTTTGAACAGTGAAATTTAACTCCTTGATACCGAAATTATTTTCCACGTTTGGACAAAATGTATAGCTTTATATCTGGATAGAATCAACGATGTGAGCGTCGTTGCAGGGTCAAAGAGTTAAACTTTAGCAAAGAAAAAAAAAATTAAATATACCAGCCATTAAAAATAATCAAACACATTCATATAAAGGTAACTATAAAGTAGAAATAGTGGCCCAATTCCTTTGTGAATGTAATTCAAAACTTTTAGTTTGTCAGTAGCCATTAGCTATGATGTAGGTTACTGTGTCTTTTGTTCACCTTATGTTCATTCCAGCTCAAGTATTCTTTCAAAGAAAAAGTCGTTCCAGGAATGCATTATAACTAAACAATTAATAATGATATATTAGTTCATTCATTAATCAATAGTTGTTATAAGTTAAGCTCCATCAGTAGGTTTTTTAGATAATGAGCCGCTGACTTTATATTCTGATTTATATTGTTATTGCTCTTTCGCCGTAGCAAATATCAAACGAACGGAACAGGAGGTAGTCCTCAACCACAGACGAAATGCCGAACAAGCAATAGATGAAGTCGACCAGCGTTTTAAACATAAAACACGTTTAATAATCAATAAGGGATCCGTCTGTGTCTTTATGTACTTGCCATCTATAGCCTCAACAATAATCCGTCTTCCTTTTGTGTCGACTAGATCGTTCTACTTTTTAATCTAATTTTTTGCCTTTTCCGTAACTAACTAAAACTTATCCCTTATTCCCCAAATAAATCTACATTCTAATCATGTCATAACAATATCAACTGATAAAAAAAACATATCAGATAAATGCAAATTATTGCCAGTGATTAATGACCATAAACTTAGCTGAACATTTAGTAAAATCTCTGATTGATCAACAATTTCAAAGTCATAAAAAAAACAAAAAAAATAAGATACTGTCACAATAAATTATGTCAATTAACTTTGCTACTTTTACTCTAAAAAAATTTACATCAATATTTTCTTATAATACTGCACAAATAAAACACAGATTAAAATAATAACACTGTACAGTATAAAAAATAAATAGAAATAAATTAAAGGGAGGTAAATTTTCACAAAAAACATACTGAAATCTGATCACACAATAAAATGCAAGTTGAGAAGACATTTAGGCTCACAGCTTTGGTTGTATCTGCGTCAACAACAAGATCAATTATTATGCAGTTCAATGGAAGGAATCAAAAAAAAAAGTTAAATGCTAACTGCTAACAAAAAATAATTTGAATTCAAATTGAACATTTGATTATGTTATTACAAAACAAAACAAAAAATGTCTGTACAACAGAACACATGAAAAGAAGACATTCTGTCATAATGCCTATTGTCATGATCAAATTTCTCAAATGCAAACAGTGATGATGGATGTGTTGAAGTATAACATATTTAAAATAGTTCACACAATAGTGTCATTTAGTCTTATGAAGATAAAGACAAATAGAAACAATATTATGCTAACTATAACATCACATTCACAGTTGATATCTGGATGACTTTACATACAAATACAGGGAATAAATTCTCCAGGCATATATAAAAAAGAATTTCAAGGTATTTATTTGATTTTCTTCACATAACAAGCTATTGTTTAGAGATACCCTCTTAGGAAGAAAGTTTGTTTTTTTTTCATTACAAGCCATCGTTTAGCAATACCCTCTAAGCAACATAGATTTAATATGTACATTTTCCTAATCACATTTCTCTCTAGATGGTGGCAATCTAGCTATATTCTGATATCTCTATCACCTCTCTTGCTGCTTGCCTGTTTAAAGGTAATTGTTAATAAAATATGGTTACATAAAACATCAGATAAAAAAAAAAACTATTTGAGGAGGTCCAATGACATTCAAAAATTTGGCTGGACTGGAATCCAATCAACTGTTCTAGCTTAACAGTAAAAACAGGTTGGGACATTGCAGGTCAGTGTTCAGGCCTCGTATGACCCTTGGTCTCATTGGATGTAAGCTATGACTGATTTCTGTGGAGAGACTCAAACTCAACGCCCTATGAGCAAAATGGCATGAGGACCTAAGTCTAGGTAGGTAATAGTGTAAAAATAAAGTACCAATGAGATACATGGACAATGAGGACCAAAGTCTAAAATATGCAGATCCCAACTGGGTCAGCGTAGTCATGTGAAACACTGCACTCATCCTTAATCTTTGAAATCAAAGACGTTGCCATTATCACTTTAAAAAGCAAATTAAAATGAAAAAAAAAAGAAAAATATATTAAAAAAAAAAAAAAAGATACCTGTTAGGCAAATGTAATACAAATGCTTTAAAAGCTGCCATTAAATAAAATACACTAAAATAAAAGCAGCTTTTATCAGTGTTTCCAAAACTATTTATTTGACAGAACACATTCTGAGTATTTAGTGGAACACATTGCTTATTTATTTATAGAGAGAGATTAATTCATGAGGTGGTCTACTAGTTAATTATCAAAATAGTTCATAAAGCATCTATTCAGGCCTCACAGAACACTAAAGTTCTATGGGACAGAGTGTATGAAAAACTGGCTTAAATACCAAAAAAAAATTGCAATATTTTAAAAATACACTGTCATAAAAAGCTCTCATAAAACAGTTTGGCGAATCCAATGTTCTTTGAGTTGTTCATAATATAAACAAAAATGAATAAAAATCATCAGGTTTCAGGCTAGTAACCAACAAATCTTATATATTCAAAAAAAAACAACAAATATATCTTATTACTAGAAAAGATCTACCCAAATCCAGATTCTTTGAAAACTATTGTCATAAGACTGATTCAATATTAAGTCCTTACTGGATGCTTTTGCCTCTTAAGTTGCAAAACAAAATAAAAAATTGAATGGATTCCATGGAGAAGTGAAAAAAAACTACTGGTATTAATTTAAAAAAAAAAAAAAAAAAAACACTAAAAACTAAACAAACATAAAAGCAAAAGGGTCAAATGTGGCTATTTGTAAATTTTAAAAAAAGTTTAACCTTATGTAGCACTCACAATTTTCGACTTTTAGTTTTAAGTGTAAATTCAGTAATGAAGATGATTAAGTCCCAGCCCAAGCACTGCAGCACAGCAGGGGATGGCAAGGAGCAGGGTTTGATCCTGGGACTATTGTGACCACAGTTAGAACATACCAAGTGACCAATACATAAAATAAATACTCAGACAACACTTCAAAATAATCTTTCCTTTATGTTAAAAACTTAAAAGCAGAATTCTAAAATTTTACTACAAAAATAAATGGCCCCGTTCTCCATGGACATCATGAGGAATGTACTGTAATCATTGAACTGTCAGTGTGACTACAAAACATACAAGACCATGGGAGTGAACATCTCAAACCAATGGTACATGCTCCTTTTTTTAAACATATCAGAACAGAAATATCTTCCTGAGTATTTTGTCTTGCTTTGAGCAATGGTTTAATTACTAGTTGTAAATGTTTTGAATTATTATATATAGTTAAAAAAAAAGGTTCAAAGTTGGATGTTTGCGAATACACAAAAGTGTCAGCAATGTTTTGACAAGAGGGTAAGCAACTGTTTGTTGATTCTTGTGTAATTTGAAAGTATAAAGGGAATGAATCTGATTCTGTGATTTATACAATAATTGATCAGCAGAAAAGTTTGGACATGTTTACGAAAATGGAACAAACAACAGCCAACTAAACAATCTGCTAACACTGACCTAGTACTTAATCCCCCTCAGACACATATAACACAAAATGAATGTAATAAATGAAAATTGCAAACCATGCAGGAAGATAGGAGCAAACCTTTAAAGCTGATTTTTTGTGATGCCTGGTGCTTTATTGAATGAGTAAGAACTTGTAGATTGCGAGTTGCCCGAATCTCTAATATCTAAGCATACAAGCTTTCAAATGCTAATACTTGTACATTAGTATGTAAATATTTTAACCTTTGGTGTATATATTGAAATATGAATGTATATTACTATGTAATGATTAAATACAAATATGTCATTATAAGGCGCAAATAAATATGTCTTTTAAATTATTTTTGCTTGTTATGCTTTTAAGATAAAATGATTGAAGTGTTTAACAGTAGCTGCGCAGGTGACATTGACAAGCATGAGTAGTAGCAAAGCCAACACTTGATGGTGGTAATTGAAAGTAGAGACAGGGGGTGCAATGTGCAGAGTTAAAGCTCACAAACTTTCCATGTCATGGAAAAAACTACATCTAGGTGCAAGACATTAACCCAGACACAAATTTGAGAAGAATGACAACTAGTCTTTGACCTTAAATGTGAATGGCTAATAGATTATAATAATAACAATCTTTACTATCCATGATAAACTATATTTTACAAAAATAAAACTGAGTTATTTTAAGTAGGGAATTAGAAGAGTAATTATTTGAATCTATAATACATTCCTTATGTTTGTCCATCTATTGTTTGGGGATGTCCAGTCGTTACTTAGCATGAAAACAACATGCTGTGATTGTCAAGACCCCCAATACCTTCTAATTTCATCAATATATAGGAGTAGGAATGAAAAGCATCAAAAATTTTAATTGTCAAAAGGCTAAGGATTTTTCAGATATTTTCCTTTTTTTTTCTTGTCTAGCCATTATTGAGCTAACAATTTAAAAGAAAATAGGATGCTAATGTGTTTGGGAGTGACCATTCATTATATATACCATACATAGACATATAATATCTTATTACACTAAAATATAAACAAAAAAAAAACTTATATAATTTGAACACATGAAGCTCTAACAGCAGCGAATGCATCTTTTCAAACTAAGAAGATAATCCACCAAGAAATATTGAATTATGTTCTGGGTTAGACGGAATACGCTGTCTCCTCCCTGTGCACTAAAAAGTTTGGGACGCTCATCGCACGAGACTTTTTCTCATGCACTTCATTGTTCTGCATTTCGATATCTTCTGCTTCTGAGGCCGGCACGACCTTACCCGTTGGCCTCAACCTGAGAATAGAAAAGTTAGCGATGCTCTGTGTGCGGCGGGTGACCCACTCAGATAAGGTCTCCGGCACAGGTCGTTCATCTAGGATCTTACGCACACATGACCTCATTATGTAAGCTAGGTCCTCGACGCGAGGTCCTTGTGCGACTGCATCCCGAAACAGGGAGATGACCTGAGTGCACTCTGAGCCGGTGACCTTGTAGCAGAGCTCCTCCAGTTCAAGCCTCTCCATCTGCGGTATTTCATAGAGCTTAGGATGGGATTCCATCAACCAGCTGTAATCAACACCTGAAGAATGGAAGTCAGAAAAACTTTATTCCATAACAATGTAAAAAGTATAAGAACAACAATATACAAAAATATGAACAAAATAAAGCAAAAGCATTTATTTAAACTATTGTTATTTTATTTTCAATTTTCAAAAAAAGAGAATATTTCTATAGCGGATGTCATGCGTCCAGCACAAAAAGCAACAAAAATCACCAAATTCAAAATCCAGCGATTCACCAAATTTCGAACCCACAACCATTTGGTTCAGAGCCCAAGCACTTTAACACTAAGCCACCATGCCCCAATGTTATATGGTCACAGCAAGATCCACAAAATACTTTCATATATGTTTTTTACAACTCCAACACTTTTCTTTATTATTCTATTACACACATTCTGTTCTATATCTCAAGATTTTAGTGAGATCTGAACTATATTTTATTACTGAAACTTTCCTTGAGCTTCATGACTCAATGTATCAAATGCAAAGGAGCATTTAAAAATAGACATTCTATGTATTCTAGCTAAATTATAGACTTTTGAAAATTTATTTTTTTTAAGTGAAATTTTTTTTTTAAAAGGAGATGAGCTTTGTTTTTTTTTTAAAGGTGGGAGGATTGAGTAAAAAAACTAAATGAGTAAAAGTTGACGAATGAGAGATGGTCTTCCTATGATTGACTGAAATGATCTAGCAGTACAAACATACATTGAGTAATTGGAGAGTAGTCAAACTGAATCTTTACATCATGTGGCAGCAGT
The DNA here is from genome assembly GCA_021533235.1 of Biomphalaria straminea. Lineage (NCBI taxonomy): Eukaryota > Metazoa > Mollusca > Gastropoda > Planorbidae > Biomphalaria > Biomphalaria straminea. Next base: position 2,494,016 of record JADKLZ010000687.1, read on the forward strand.
AAGAAGTAAGAATATACAATGATGAACACACCATATTTGTATACAACAAACGCCACAGATCACTATGCCATGATGCTATAGAAACTATTGGAGCATACATATTACAGAAACTGTTGGATTTAAACCAAATGTGCATACTTGAGAAAAAAGTTTAATGCAAAACATTTTTTTTTAAATTGAAAAAATAGATATTCCCTCAAAAGGCATTATTTTAGATTTGCTCTTTAAAAAAAAATTAGGCCTAACTAAACATTGCCACTCACCCGTCCTGAGTCGTCGTTCCTCTTGTTCCTGAGCCTGGCGCAGCCTGTCTAACTCTTTGATGTGGTATTCCAGCTCAGACAGAAGAGTTTCACAAGCCACAGTGTGCTCATCTTTCTCGGGGGCTCTATAAACTTCCCCAGAACCCATGCTTCGACGCCAGAAATTTCTCAAGGACATCATGATTTTGGTGTCTAAGTCAAATTTTTAAAGAAATATTTAGTGAATATATAACCAGACACAAGTTTAGTTTGAAAAAAAGGTATTAGCTGAGATAATGTTATTTAAAGTAATAATGTTTCTTATTGTAGGAATAAAGCCAAGAATGTAGACTGGTTATTATAACTATTAGAGTTAGTAGCAAAGGGGAGTAATTGGGGCCTAAACCAGTAAGCTTTGGGAAGGGGGGGGGGGGGGGCTTGTTAGCCTTGGCTGGTTACCCACTTAAGAGAAAGAAAAAAACTCTGAATTGAAACATCAGCAGCTTAGCGCTATACACAGTCATAGGGAAATGCTTTGGGAGTCAACCCTGAGTAAAAATCAGGAGCCGGCAAACCCTTAGGCAGCTTACAGCACCCAGCAGAGCCTATGATGCAGCTGATCTCAAACTGCATATTGCAGCTTGCTTTTTGCTAGATAGATCATCTGCGTGGAGCAGGGCAACCATAGCTAATACCCAGGCATTCATCTCATTTCCATGAGATTAATCATAGTCATTTTGTGACTGAAGTTGGCCATTCATATATATATATACATTTAGCATTATCATCCTTTGCAACCAATGGTTCTCCCAATATTAATATAGCATTGTTTGTTAATGCAAATGTTCTTGTAACAGTGAATACAAGTTTTACAGCGCCCCCTACAGGCTAAATAGTGATTTTGTTCTACATAAATGGCTTTATTTTTATAATTTTTTTTTAATGAGCTAATAGTTTTACTAAAATAATTACAGAAGTCATGTTTAAAAACATGATTATGATTAAGGTTTTAAATACAAATTTGTAACTAACTTTGGCTTTTTAACATATAAACTTAAAACTAATTAACACAATACAAGGCAGACAGGAGAACAATGAATTATCAGCTTTTAATCAAGATTAGAAATACACTGTTTGAAATGTCACTGAACACTTTACCCAATTTTTTTAGTAGAATATTTCAAAATATTGTCAATAATTATGTTTTCCTCTCAACATGAAAGAAATTTGATATTTTACTTACATTTTTTATTATGTACACAGTACTGGTAAAGTATTGATAAATTATTGATCAAATATATTAAAATACATTCATTAGATGAAAATTACCTGGTGTGCTAGCATCCTTAGACCAGGCTAGTTAACAGAGCAGAGACCACAGTCCCACTGACCAGATACATTTAGTTCCATTTGAGTTTGCAGAGTGAACTAACAACTAGACATGTCGCCATGGTGATCAATAATTGAGGAAACCTTCATTGACGCACAGAAAAAAAAAACTTATTGATTATAAAGAAGTGAAAGGATTTATATAGGAAGAGAAAAGATAACAACCCACAGCAGTTGTGTCCCCTTTCATGTCCATTTTCATTAAGTGGCATCCCAAGTCTTAATTTTTATCCCAGTTTTTAGCTTTAAGCTGTTTATTTACATTTTTTACGATCCCTCTGTAATATAAGAAAATTAATTTCAAAAGTAAAATCAGTAAAGAACATTCATGCAATGGCAAAAAGGAAGTTTCTAGTTTCTAGCAAGTTTTACATTAAATTTAAACTTGTCAAAATGTGGAACTTATTTTTTCTGCACCTATAAATTAGTTAAAAATTAAATAACTGTTTGTTTCAAATTATTTAAAATGTGTCTAACAAAAAGGGTGTATGATATATAGATTTGCACAATTATTTATGTATTCAAAAGATTCTACCATTAATGAAAATGTGATTAATATCAATGATAAAGTAACTATACCAATAGCAATCACACGAAAATGTGAAAAATAAAAGCCAACCTATTCAACTAATGCTATGTTGATGGATTTACTTGTTAAGATTATTAGTAAATCAATACACCAATTATGTCATAGAAAAAAAAAAAGGACTGGACTTCATTCTAATGGCAGCAATAATTAATTAGAAAATAATGGAATAATCAATATAGGCATTCATAAAATCCTCTAAGCAAAACTCAGATTAGATTGCTTAGATTTATATAATACAATTAAACTTTAAATTTATATAAATAATAACAAAGTTATTTATTCTTATTATTATATATTATAAATATAAATATATTTATTAAACAGACTTATATTACTTAGATTTAATTCAATTAATTAATATAAGTCTGTTCAACATGCCAACTAACAAAACACACTCAAAACAACTCTGAAAGCCTTTAACATTGATCCCTACCACCTTATAGCATGTTAGACATCATGGAGTTGCACAGTGAAAACTGGTGTGAAAAGTACGGAGGACAAGAGTCAGCACTGACAGAAGAAAAGCACCACAGAAAGCAACTGACACAAGATCCAGGTTGAATGATCTGCCTAATGTGCAGCCCCATACAGGTCTCAGCAGCCACATGAGGCACAAAACCCCAGTGCCAACAAGCCCCCAGCCCCTGGTTGATAAAACACAATGGACAAACTATATAATATACAACCAAACAAAGATAAATGTTATTTATCACAAATGTCAGAGTTCTATTCTTTTTCTTTGCTTGGCTCATAAGGGGTGACTTAAAATAAGAACAATTAATACTTGATACACATCAACTCTAACTCCAGATTTTCATGAATAACAAAAACACTTTAATATTAAATAAAGCACACAATTATATCACTCTCAAGAAATAATACAAACACCAGTCCAGGAAGCGACCGACCAATCTTCCTGGACCGGCAGTAAGACCTCACTAACTAACACACTCTCTCGCACATTCAACGAAGACTAAATCTTTCATTTCATAACACATGAGAGACTATTCACATTCATAACCTGGGCCTGGAAGTACCTAAACAAAGGGATATAATTATCCTACCAAAATATCAAAGTAACATATTCACTCTGGCCATACCTCCCCCCGACAACATACTCTTTCAAAATTGAGCTTTTTGAAGTTACTTTTAATATTCCCCCCTTCCATACCTTTAAAACTTCTTATAACATAACAACTATGAAGGACCATGTTAAATCTGCAGGCAGTAATACAGTGAATGGTGACCAATATATTGCCATGTCTTGACATGATTCCCTGTATAACTCACCCTCGTCTAAAAGTCGTTATGTACTTACTAATTCATTTCTGGTGACAAACCACCAAATAGTATTAACACCTTTCCTAAACTAAAATTTATGCTCATAGGAATAGACTTTTTATCTAATGATGATGTCATGCCCTTTGCCTCTGTAGAGGCAGAGCTAAAGACCTGAAAAGTGACAATGGAATGGGTAACTAAGGCAACAAGTTTCAGTCTTTAAAAAATTTGTGGCTTTTAAGGAATGGAAAGGTAATGTTAATGATAACAATTTTTAATCTAAAATATCATATTTCATTGTTGATAAGGCAGAATGGTTGGAAACAATAGATTTTGTTCACAGTCTGGCCCTTTATGATTGGCCAGGACTATAACCATAGTTAACAATAGAGCTGCAAAGTTAAAAAAAAAAGGAATTGCTTGTGATGCATATATGGACATACTGCCACCTTTGAAAACTTACCCACTAACTACACTGAGCCATTAACTAAAGTAGAAAAACATTAATGACTTATATTACTAATCAGTGTTCTTAACAAGCGTGACCCTGAACTGGCTAAGGAAATGGATAAAATAGTACAGATAATTGGGACATATAAGAATGCTTACCCCAACAAACCCTAGCCAATATTTTTTTTTAATCTTTAGATTTTGTGGGTTATACACAATACTGTAAGTAATGGGAGAGTGAAGTGAGAGGATAGTCAAATATTCAGACTGAGAAAATCCTTTTAGAATTGTAATGGACTAAGAGAAGGAAGTTATCAGAGTAAATTTCTAGTAGGAGTAAAATTTAGTTCTATGTTGGGTATTAATCTAGAACCAAATCGTTATGGTTAACACACAACATGATGATGATAGTTTTAGGGTAGAGATTACACAAGACAACATAATATCTAAGTTTTAGGGTAGAGATTAGACAAGACAACATAATATATCTATATATTATATTTATGTATATGCTGCAGTAGAAAGGATAAGTTATACTAACAAAAAGAAGGAACATATAATTTGAGAACCAGTGGGAGCAAACCTATGACTATGATAAAATTTAGCCTGGTCAAAATATAAAATGTTAATATCGCTCTTAATTAAAAGTATAGCAGGAGGCGCAAGGGGGCTGAGCGGTAAAGCGCTTGGCTTCTGAACCAAGGGTTCCGGGTTCGAATCCTAGTGAAGACTGGGATTTCTATTTCGGGATCCTTGGGGGCCTCTGAGTCCACCCAGCTCTAATGGGTACCTGACATTAGTTGGGGAAAAGTAAAGGCAGTTGGTCGTTGTGTTGGCCACATGACACCCTCGTTAACCGTAGTCCACAGAATCAGATGACCTTTACATCATCTGCCCTATAGACCACAAGGTCTGAAAGGGGAACTTACTTACGTTATTGCTCTTAATTAAGACATAAATTAGATAAGCCCAAAAATAGCAAATTACCTAATGTAGTCAAACAGAGAAATAGCAATGGAAGATGACCTTATATTATAATCTTAATGACCTTAACATAAAAAGTGTAGACAATCAGAAAGAAATGATAGCAGTGTCTATAAACTCTTATAAGCAGTGGTAACACGTAGGAGAGAAGACTGCTTTATCTTTCTGACACTTTCTGCTTTTTTGTTTTTTGTTTGCTTATAGCCACCGATCATGGATGCATAAAGAGTGATATGTTTGGGGGGGGGGGGGAGTCCTGATATATAATATTAATGGTTTCATTACTAATGAGAAACAGAAGTTTATCTTTAAGTTTTAAAAAAAAAAAAGGACTTCCTCATCCTCTCATCTTAAGAAACACATTTAGAATCAATTCAATGTTTTTTACTTGACATTTAACAGTTGTGTAACATAATAGTATTACATTTGCACTCTATAGCACGTCAGTGCAACACCGCTAGTGTTTAAGATAAGATAAGATAAGATAAGATAACTTTATTAATCCAAACAAATGGAAATTTGTTTTGACTACAATCGACAACCTCAGCGTAAATAATGTACAACAACAACATAGATTTACGATATAGATGCACATACAAACAACATTCACACACGAAAAGAAGACATACAACACACTCATAACTAGCGCTGAGAAATAGGCATCTATGTACATCTTGATGATGACAAAATGTTAATTTTTATATTGGTCATCCAGGGTCTATTGTAGCTGAATGTTTTTAATTTCCTTCTTTCATATAATGTTTTCTCAGAACTTGATTTATGAATTAACAGTTAAGTTCATCTGTCTGGGCAGTTGTTCACAAACATGTCCCTTTGTAGCAGTAAAACAGCGGTCGTCAGACCGTGACGGGGTGGACTGTAATGATGACAGAACTGTGTAGTCAATCCTTATGTTGACACAACACATGTCCAAGGTCCCATCGTGCCGTGTGGGAAAATCAACACACTGACTACATGTTGGCAAGCGCTGAGCCATTGATAGATGATTCAAATGTCCAACAACAAGCTGGACAGCATCAGAACCCATAGTCCGGACCATGTGTACGATTTTGTCTAGTAAATGTTCTGCCGTGGGTGGTAAATACACAAGCACGACGTAGATCCCTGCAAACTCCCTAGGCAGGCAGCATAGCCTGTGATTGTTACATAGTAGTTCACTATCGGTCGTACACACTTTAGTTTTGATTGATATATTGTTGACACAGCAGTACTGTTTAATGACATAAATGGTCAGTCCCCCTTCTCTTGTTTTGCCACTATCTGTTGTTTTGTCTGATCTGTACAAAAGAAACGCATCCAAGTCTACTGATGCGTCGGGAATAATTTCATTTAGCCATGTTTCAGTGAGACAGATTAGTGAGTTTTCACAGAATTGGTAGAAATGTTTGCAGCAACGATCAAGTTCGTCCATTTTGTTATTTAGTGATCTATTATGCATCGGCTATTATGTACCGGCCATTTGTTTCCAAGATGGCGGGTGTATACATAGACTCATTGACGATCATTTTATTTATGCTATCCACTAAAACACTGGTTTTTTACATGCACACAAATAAATTAGTCCAAGGAAACAAGAAACACTTTTATTCCCTGAAACACAATAAACACAATATGAATGGAATGATAGAAAACAGAAAACAGATGCTGATTATGTCACAGTGTAATCAGGTCGCCTGCCGAGCAGCACCCCGGAAGTTAGTTTACGTAATAAATGGAGTTCCTAATATGTCTTCCCTCTTAAACGCTAGTTTGTTATTTGTGTAACACGAATATTTTACATGGTGTCAGAAGTGAACTTACTGTTTTACGAACATGTTTGAATACAATTTTGTGATCTATGTGGAAAATAATGTAAGGATCATCTGTTTAGACCTGTGGTCCAAGGTTAATGAGGGTGTTATTATGAAAGTACAAATACGTCAAACGACTATTATTACTTTTCCCCAACTATTTCTTTTTAACGGGTTTCTCCAGTACTGGTGACAAATAGGTACTCGGTACTGGTTCACTAAAAAGTCTATAAGTCAAAAAATTCTTTTACATTAATTAAAATGTCACAATTTTCTTTTTCATTGCACTTAGAAATGGTTAATCATTAATGTATAAATTCTCATTAGGTAAAGTACGGTAGTAATTTAAGTATATATATATATATATGGCTCCTTCTGTCTCGGAAGACAATGGATGCGCCGAGATGAGTCACTGGCTTTGGTTACGTCTTGAGACGGGGCAGAATCTGGAGTGGCTGATCAAGCCAATTCTGGATCTGCATAGTTTGCCACAGTTCGTGCATTTATATTCCTCAGTTTTAGGGCTGGCTGACAGCAGGGAAGCTTTCTTTTTCATTCTCTTGGCCGAAGCAGCTTCATTTCTTTTGCATTCAGCAAAGTTCGTGCCAGCACGCACAGTCTGTCTCCATGCTGTTCGGTCTTGGGCTATCTCCTCCCACATGCTTTGGTCGATGCCCGTTGCCTTCATGTCTCGCTTGCAGACATCTCTGTAAGTTAATCTTGGGCGGCCCTTAGGTCTGGCTCCCTCTGCTAGCTCAGCGTATAGGATGTCTTTCGGGATTCTTCCATCTGGCATGCGCGTGACATGACCCAGCCAGCGTAGTCTTCTCTGTTGAAGGAGAGCATAGATGCTGTGCATGTTGGCTCGTGTCAAAACGTCCTGGTTGGTGACACGATCCCTCCAGGAGATGCACATTATGCGTCGCAGGCAACGTAGGTGGAAGCCATTTAATCTGTGTTCTTGACGCATGTAGGTTGCCCAACTCTCACTGCCATAGAGGAGTGTGCTTAGGACGCAGGCATTGTAGACAAGGATTTTTGTTGCCGTGGTCAATTTGGTGTTTTCCCACACACGCTTAGAGAGTTTT
>JADKLZ010000687.1:2524988-2535525 GCA_021533235.1 Biomphalaria straminea
TAAAAAAGTGCTTCCATCTTTGTTTCTCTTAACTCTGTTTTGACAATGCAGACACATTATTTCAGCAGCACTATGCTAGTATATCATAGCCTCTGGTTTATCCTCCATTGTGGACTTATGACTTACGGGATAAGAGTCACTGGTGCCTTTAGAAATTTCACAAAAACAGATCAATTCTTGTCAAATTTTTTAAGTTAAAGTATCTTGCCTAAATTGGAACTCAATGATGGGTCCTCAGTTTAGAAGCCAAGTGATTTATTGCCTCCTATAGGTCCTTATTTGTTTTTTGTCTAAAAACCTCAAGAGAAACAAAAAAAATTTAAAGCTGATAGATTTTAGTTTCATTACCTTGCGATACTTGTCCAGGATGGTGATGTATTCAGTTCCTAAGGCACTAGTAAATGATAGTGTCGTCAGCATGAGAAAGTTTGCTAGTGTTCTGAGGACAAAAAATAATTTAAAATATATTTTTTTTTCTAATTTTAACAAATACATTTTGTTTTGGTTTAATGATTAGATCTACATTTAGGCTAAATAAAGGAAAAATATTTGATGAGTTTTTTTCTATCAATTAACAATGTTCTAATTAAATTAGCACAGTAACGTAAGCCTTCTCAGGTTGACCAATCGAATAAAAAATTATACCAACTCTGAAGTAAGATATGATAGCTGGTTAATGCTTAAACATTGAGAGCTTAAGTGAAAAGGTGAAATCTTTAGATGAAGTAAAGCAATGTGTCATCCTCAGACAGAATATCCCAGAATCCAATAGGAGCTGAAACAGGAAGCAGACTTCTTGTCTTACTGATATAAACTGTAACCCCCATTTTTTTTTATTTTTATTGGCTTACAAATGGGTTACTCTTCCTCCGTATGAGCTGCCACAGTTAAAACCAAATGTCAGAAAAGTTTATGAGTTGTTTAAGATGTGAAATACAAAAAATTTAATACTTACTAAACCTGCTTTCTTTTTTTTTTGTTCAAGAGAAGGATTGATAAGGGTCACCTATATGTCCTTTAGTTAGTTTGCTTTTTTCTTTAAGATTTACATTTGGCACCCTACCTCTTAGAAGTACTGTTGATTAGAGGGCCCAGCTTTTCAAAATAGGCTGGTACTGTGTTGATGACCACTTCTTCTGGACCAACATATACAGTGCCACTAGAGCCAACTAAGCCTTGAAACACATCCAGCCATTTTAACTAAACAAAAATTTAATGAATTTGAATAAATAACTCTGAAAGAGAAGATAACAAAATAGAAACACTAGTACTACAGTAATAAATATTACAGTATTTCCGTTCAGTGACCTACCCATGGGAATTTAACTTCCAGTTGACGAACACGTGTGGTTGGTTCAAGTAGTTCCATTTTATTGACTCTATTTATCTGTTTAAATGAAAATACTAGATGTAGTCAAGGTTTTAATTTTTAATGGAACATAGCCTAAGCTTCTACTTTTAAAAAGAAGATAAAACGAATGAGGTTATTTTATTAAATAGTGTCACTATACTTTTATTCTAAAGAATAAAAAAAAATTATGTAACTTGCTATTACCCATGATTCCATGAAAGTAATATCAGGAAAGACTTGTGATTAAGATAATAGCATTTACTTTTAACCATTTATACAAATGTAATGAAAAGAACTAATGTATAAAATCAGGGATGAGGAGTGGTGAATGATGCACTTTCATCAATCAATGGAAGTGCCTATATAATGCTTAAAGTATTTATCTTGAAAATGCTTGACAGCTCCATGTGGTATGCTTTTTGGAATGTCATCATAATGGTCTGAAGTTCAAACCCTGCCTGCAATAAGGCTATCCCCAACCATCCTTAAGGACAATTGGGCTAAGATGTAAATAATATTTACTGATTCTAAATCACAGTTATTGAAGGGAGCGTTTAACTTAAATAATGATACACTTATAAGCCTAATATATTACACTAAAGAACACTGAACTCAATAAGCATCTGAGAGAAAGCTGGAGCTGTCCTCTGATAAGTATGGCCTATCTGGGCAAACAAAATAAATATGCCCAAAGACAAGATCCACCTCATCAATACAACCTACACTCAAAAGACAGGGAAGTCATCCATAAAGCTTGAAACAAGACTAAATGTGGATCAACAGCAATGTCTGAGAAGGCTCCTATGAATAACATGCTTCCAAAAGTCCTTTCTTGGAAAGGCAGTCATCCCCTGAGGGCATTAGTGACAAAACCTCATATGAGATTTATAGTAAATATCCGCAGGCAAGACAAAACATGTTTACCAAAGTCAGCCATTACGTGGCTGCTGAAAAAAATTAGAGAAAAGGCAAGGCTTTCCACATATCACCTTCTTAGAAGAGCTAAGATCTTTGACCTCCAGAAGTTGACCTGTAGTACGACCTATCTCTGTGGAAAGAGCTTATGTGTCAAACGGGCTGGAGGACCTAAGTCTAAGTAAGTCTGAAGGGAAAAGCCCCAATTTAAAAAAAAAAACATGAAGTTTTTCACTTATTAAAAAAAAGATAACAGAAAAATGAAATTAGCCAGGAATAATGTAAAACTATAACTGAAGATAGTCAGGGATGGCTAACTTTTCATACATTACTTTGCGAATCTTAGTTGACAATTCAATAATATCTTTCACATCTTCCTCTGCAACGGTCTTGTTGGCACCAAGCTTAACCAGAAGAGACACCAACTGTTCTTCAAATTTCTTGTCTTTGGCTCCATCTGGTACATAGTTGAACACCAAAGCTGGATTACCATCTGATATCTAAAAAAAATTTGGGGATGATAAAATCCTTAAAGCCATGTGTCTTTTTATATTTTTTTTTATTATATCAAAACTATATGGTGAAAGTAAAAAATGTGTAGTAATTAAGACATGAAAATAACTTTAAATCTTGAATTCCAGATTTTATTTGATTCTATAAAAGGGAGAGAGATTTCTAATTTTAATTTCAAATTAAATTAACATATTAATTTCAACTAGACTATTTTATATATATAGATTTTCAATTCTCTATTAATTATTATGGTGATAGCACAGAGCATAAACACCAATTTCTCATTAAAAGTTTTAAAGAAATAATTAACTTTGAAACTCTGGCATGAGAAACTATGTAGAGCAAAATAATTTTATTGAATTCTTGAAATAATCTTTGACAATTAAACTATATTTTGTCTTCTATTATTCTGCACCATATTTAGAAAGATAAAATAGAATAAAAATGTTGTTTAGCATTGAAGATATTAATACCTAGTAGAGTGCTGTATAGGTAGTAAATAGAACAACTAATTCTATCAGAACATGGACCACATTTGTAGAAAAAAAAAGTTATAAATTCTTTTGCTTAAGTTTTAATTACCGAGTTAATAAATATCTATAATACTATTTTAAAATAGAAAAGTGAACTTACAAAAAGTCTGTTAACATTTGGATTGTCTGGATCTCTGGCCACATTAATGGAAATAAGAGGATTGAAACCTGATAAAAGATAATCAATACATGAAAATGAATTCTACTATATAAATGACTAGGAAAATAATAAACCTAATCAATAACAAAAATTATTAATAAGACATCATCAAACGATCTACTCGATACAAGTGACATTTTTGTAAATCTAATGCAAGTAACTTAACATCAAGGACTAAACAATGACATATGTTTAATATAAGACATAAACATTTCAGATAAAAAAAAACAGATAAATTAAACATTATGCCTTTAGTGTGCACAGATTCCTTTTCAGCTACCCTACCTAGCAGCAGTAAAATCTTTCTATAGTCATTGCCTTATCTTATGCCTAATCAGATTTGCCTTATGGTGTGCATCCAAACACATAGAATCATATATATGTCTGTGTAGATTTTGAGCGAGCACACAAACCCATATATATTTTTATATATATGTGAACCACCATATGATTAAAAGTGTGGTTATCAGCTAATGCTAAAATACCATTTATTAATAATTAATATTATTCCTTAATGTTTACCTAATTTTAGAAGTTTAATAAGTAGATCCTCCAAGTCGTAGTCTGTCTCTTGCCATGAGGGGTCTATTGAAGGGAACTTACCCACACTCTTCACTAGCTTTTTGAAAGGTTCATCTCCCCTTTCATTAAGTTTATCTGCAAATAGAAACTTTACCAGTAAGTTGAACAAACAAGTGACATGTTTAAACTTCATACTATATTAAACTTTGAACTACTTAAAATATTTATCTAACTACAAGGATAACATGTAAGGTTATAAAAAAAATAGAATACATTTAACAAAAACAAATGTGTAAAATTAAGACACTATAATTTTACTTGAATTGTATTTTAATACATAATTATTCTTTTTAATGTTCGTATTTAACGAAAAAGGAATCTTGACGATAAGACCAGTTTGAAACATAAAATAATAACTCACTAACCAATATCCATACAAGCTGCATAGAATGCTGAAGGCTGTTGTCTATAAAGTTGATCTCCTGGAAGTCTTTTTTCTAAAGAGGCTATAAAAAAAATATTTAGATTTAAAATTTGAAGTCTTCTTTAACACAATAGAATGCTGACCTGACAATACATCCTCTTCTGATGTAGTGGAGAGATGCAATGCAATAAAAAGTGTTTGCAGACCCTATAAAACAGTTGACATCAGTCAGCTTATCTTATGGATTATAGATGTTACTTAAAAAAAAAAAGATCTAAGCATTTCATGTGTCAATCTAATCGTGTATATTAATCGATGACTTAAAATCTGCTAAGTCAGTTTTCCTGGCTAATTCAGGCAAGCCATTCCATTCTCTAATGGCACTAGAAAGTGGGAAGCGAGGTCGAGAGGCTAAGTGCGCTTGAACTTGGCTTGGCTTGGCTACCTAGAAGGGGGCTTGAGGTTTGACACCCGACTCGGGCAGAGTTGTGTTTACTGAGCGTCTAAAGGCAGCATGGAAAACCAACTCCTAGATACCCCCTCCCCCCCACTGGTCCACAAATGAGATTGGACCAAAGTGCTCTGAGCATGCTATAAGCATGAAAGTAGCGCTATATAAAAGCTATAACATATATAGTCACTAGGGAGGAAGGAGCGTGTGTAACTTTGTTCTAGCATATGAAATATGATATGTGCTGCTATCTTTGACTTTGTGTTCATCAGATTGGTAGATCAGTGTGCTGGACAAAAATTTAATATTTTCCAAATCTTTGACAAAATTTTAGCAAGGAAAGCAATAGATCTAGATATCTATAATATAGATCTTCTTTCAGTAGTAGGCCTACATTATATTGATTATAAATTATAGTTATTTTTACCTCTTTAAAAAGAAGTTTGAGATCTTGACAAGATCTATTACTCAATTACTGAGTATTAGATCTATAATTAATGATAATTAATCTAGATCTATATTATACATATAGATCATAATAGATGATATACAATGTCTATATTATACTTATAGTAAGCTATTTGGCTTTAGTGCCTTATAGATATATGATATATGATATACTAATTATATAGATCTAGATCTATTCTACTAATCTTAATATTTCAATCATTTGCATTTTAATATATTTTTGGTTTATGTAGAGTCTATCATACATTTAGATTCAATTTAGATCTATGTCTATTTCATTGACCACGCGATTGAGTAAATTAAAAAAAAACAACAAAAAAACTTGCAGCTATATACATCTAGATCTAGATCTATTTTATGAATGTTAAAATCAATTTAAAACATCTTTGACATGGAAAGTATATAAATCGTACTCATTGAAGGGAGTGTTTATTTTTTTAAAATATTGCAAAAAATGTTACATTAGAACTATTATGTGACTGTGACATATATTTAGATTTTAAATATGTTATCTTAAATAAAGATACACTTATAAGCTCAATAGTACGCTATTATATTATTATTATATTACATTGAACTCAATAAGCGACGCCAATACTTGACGCTAAATACATAAGACTCTTTAGTAACAGTACACTCTAAAAAAAAAAAAAAAAAATAAATAAAATAAAATAGGGACTCTCTAGCCAAGGGGAATAATTCCACATACAAAACACGTAATAACTGTAATAACAATTTAACTTCTGGCCCAATCATCTGTTAAATTTAATAACATATAGGCCGTATAGGCCTATATATATATATATATATATATATATATATATATATATAAAAAAAAAAAAAAATATATTCAAACAAAAAGAATATCAGAGTATTGGTAGCTTAAAAGTCGCATATTTTCCTTTTGTTGCTTATGACAGTGGAAGCAGAGCGGCCTTGGGGCTTTGGGGTGGCCCCAAATGAAATGTAAGTTCCCCCTTCTAGACCTTAAGCGAGCTATAGGGCAGATGATGTTAAGATCTATTTCTTTATCCAACGGTTAACGTGCGGGGTGACCAGCACCAACCGCCTATAGGCTACTTTCCTCAACTAAAGTCAGGTACCCATTAGAGTTGGATCTACGACACTGCCTCTACCAAAGGCATTCTTCTTCACAAACTCAAAATTATACACTTTTAAAACTAAAATATTTATATATTTCTAAAAGGTCTAAAATAAAGCATACTTTTAGATTTATTCATGTTTTCATTCATTCAAGCATCAAAGCTTTCAATAAGAAAAAAAAACATCATGCTCCAGGGCCTCAACATACTTAAATCCGGCCTTGTGTGTAGGGTGGGACGAGTAGGAAAACTATGTATCAAAACATATGATGCTTTGCGACTATATCCAATTAGGGAAAGGCTTCAGAAATAAGCCCTGAGAAAAATTCGTATGCGGTGACCCTTAGTTAGCTTGATGAGTACAGTGCTTCGCAGTGGAAGAACCTGCCACAGTGAAACTGTATCGGCTCCTGTCGTTTCACTAGACACATCGGCCCCATGGAGATGGGGGATCTGCCGTTTAGGTAACATCGTTCCAGACTTTTATAATCATTTCTAGGACTGAAGGGGGCCATAGACATTGATAGTGTATGAAAGAAATGACTTAGAGAAAGCCTTAGCTCAAAGAACATTAACTAATAGAGATACTTGGACTTCAGTAGCGTAGATATAGGGTGAGGAGGAGGGAGGGTCCAAATTTGAAAATCCCCCCAGGCCCCTACTTAAGGGGGCCCCCAAATGAGTCTCCGAAATTTGTTAAATTAAATATTACATCATTATCTCATGTCATGATGTCGAATGTCAAAATGTTGGGGCTCCACGAATGCCTAGTTACGCCACTGTAGGAATGTTTAAATTCAACTTACTTTTAATTTTACCATAGGTCTCATCCTGTAAGACTGATGATAGAGAAATCAACTTTCGATCAGGTCTAATAGTATTTTTATTTATCCAGCCTCCACATGCGTACTGATAGAAATCTGTGCACGGATCAACGCTCTTATCCATTTTGGATTCCAGTGCAGTGGCTTAAATACAAATTTTATTTTAAGAGACTTTAATTTAAAGCAAAAAGCATGTATCAGATTATCACATAGCACACACACACACACAAATTAAACATCTATATAGAGAAGCTTTGCTTTAAATGAAACAAATAGACATATAGTTTTAAAGATACATACAAATCTTTCTTTTTTTTATGTAAGCTATTGATTTCTTAATAACTCCATCTAAAAAAAAGCGGAACCTTTAGTCCTCAAAAATTTCTTGTTGTTTTTAGCATGGCACTCTCTCTCTCTCTCTGTTTCTCTCTGTCTGTCTCTCTCTGTCTCTGTCACTCTCTCTGCCTCTCCCTGTCTCTCTCTCACTGTTTCTCTCTGTCTCTCTCTCTGTCTCTCTCTATCTCTCTCTCTGTCTCTCTCTCTGTCTCTCTCTCTATCTCTCTCTCTGTCACTCTCTCTGTCTCTCTCTATTTCTCTTAGTCTCTCTCTGTCTCTCTCTCTCTCTCCTTTGATATCAATTTTCCGCCCCAATGTCTTTCTACCTTATTTTTCTTTCTATGTTTTATCTATAAATGCCAGTCTCTATTAGTCTTTCTTATTTTTATGTTTGAATGCATCTCTCTTCTCTTCTCCTCTCTCTCTCTCTCTCTCTCTCTCCCTCTTTCTCACACAGTCACCAAATCCTTCTTTAGCATATTTTATATAAACATTTAATTTTTTAAAACTTACCTAAATGCATACATTTATTCGTTAAACATTGACCTGAAATATGAAATAGAACAAAATTTGATACTATAAACACCAACAACACCACCTTCAAAATACCGAGAAACTATTTTTATTACTGTCTATCAAGGCATATTACAAGAGTTAAGCCCGTATATCTTTTAAAAAGAGACATTTTCTCAAGCAGTTTATCAGAGTTTAAATTTCTTTTAAACATTTTTCCGAGCATTATATAAAATAAGTATTCAAGTATTTTTTTAAAAAAAAAAGATTGAATTTTTTAAAAGCAGGTTAACGTGCCTCAATGGAACTCCCTCACGCCACAAAGGTTTCCCCACCTAATTGAGGACCGTTAGAGACGCCGCTGCTTACCTTCAGGCGGTGTTGAAAAGAAGTAGTAGATGAGGAATATGGCGACCACCGCCAAGCAGATGATCAGAAGGAGGATTAGAAAGACGACCAGCACCTTCTCCATCGTGCTCCGCTTCTCCCAGCAGCTCTGCCGTGGGGGTGGTGCATTGGCAGGAATGGCTGAAGGAACGGGCGTCACGACCACCTCGGCAGGGGGAGGGGGAGGCGGCGGCTCTGGTTCCACGCTGTGGACAAAACATGGTTATGTCATAAATAAAGGAGTAGGTCTATATTTAACAGAGTAAATGATAAACATAACTTATACGTGTGTGTTGGTTAATTGTTATTAAATGTTATTGATTCTTGTTTTGTTAGCTACAAGAAATAATTGTGCTAAATTACAACGTCGTAATCCAAGATTGGATGTGGGAGAAATAACGTATACAAACTTTTTTTTTACCAGACAGAGTGATGTGATATAAGCTATCTAAACAAACAAAGAAAAATGATACATAATTTCCACAATATCGCAATGCGTAATTATGAATATTAATTGATCTTCTTAGCAAATCTGCGTTTTTACCGCTAATAAATTTCCCATTTGTTTTAACTCTTTCTCTCCTAATTAACGATATCATCGTTGATTTAACTCAATAA
This sequence comes from Biomphalaria straminea, assembly GCA_021533235.1. NCBI lineage: Eukaryota > Metazoa > Mollusca > Gastropoda > Planorbidae > Biomphalaria > Biomphalaria straminea. The sequence continues at coordinate 2,534,107 of JADKLZ010000687.1, forward strand.
ATTCAATTATTTTTTTTTTATTTATAGACTTTAACCTTGTGTTTTATATATATAAAAAAAAAGGCTGCATTCTCCTAAAATTCTATGACAAAAGTAACGTTTTCTGATTACAAACGAAAATGTTATTGAAGATTTATCATATCAGGGTAGAATGTACAAATGTGAAAAAAGAACGAGTCTGTCATAACGTGGGAAATAATTACGGAGAGATAGAGTTAAATAATAAAGCAAACATTCTATACCTCTTTTATTTTTAAAATTTTGTGCTACAAATGGAAGAGCTCGAAAATTTATACAACTCTATACTACACATTAGCATTAGAAAAAACGTATCAACACTTCATACTATTCACCTGATGCATCAAAAGAGAATGCTAGCTGTTTATAATATGTCCGCCAATTAGACTAAGCCCTTGCACTTGCGGGGATGGAAGAGAGCCCTACCAACTTACTCACTGGTCAAACACCCTTCCACAATAGGCCGTAGTACGCGGACACCCGCACAGCTGATGTGCTACAGAGAGGAAATATTAGGGACCCACCCCCCTCCGCCCATAACTCACACTTCATGGGATACGAGTCATTAGTAACTGATGTAAAATATGAAAAATATGACCACAGAGCTAGAGAGGAGGATCCTAGCAATGGAATTGAGATGCTTCAGAAGAATCCTAGGTACCACATTCAAAGACCGCATCACAAACCAAGAGTTTAGAGACAGGGTTACTGCAGCGATCGAACTCCATGACACATGCTAACAATTGTAAAAAAAAAAAAAACGCAAGCTTAAAATCTATGGCCATATTACAAGATCTGCGGGGCTGCAAAGACCTTCCTTCAGGGAACAGTACCAGGAAAAAGAAGAAAAGGAAGATAGAGAAAGCGATGGGAAGACAACATCAAATAATGGACGGGCCTGCCATTGAGAGAGGTTCTAAACAAGGCAAAAGACAGGGAAGAATGTGAAAAGACCATCGACAAGTCTTGCTTGGTGCCCCAACGGTCCAACAGACTAAGGGATAAGTAGAGGTAAAATATGGCATCTGCTTGGATCCCTTCCAGACAGATCAGTTGTTGAGATGGACCTAGAGTACCAATTGTTTTCGAGTCTTCGGACAACTACAAAGAAGAAGATGAAGGAACGTAGGCCATAATTAAGCCAGTTTTTCTTACCACAGAATTAAAATACAGCTTATGCCAATTTGGACAGTTAATAACTAACAAAACAAAACTAATAAAATGAAACTATTAAAAAATCATAGCATGCAATAAAAGTCGCCGTCTCTACATATGTACTACACATTGCTCTAATAAAAAGATGGATGGGAAGGGAAATAAAAAAAATGAAAAATTAAACATAGCCTACCTTTAAATTTGTTCGTATTTTATCTTATAAATAACAAGTAAGTTCAATAGAGA
>JADKLZ010000687.1:2551632-2573522 GCA_021533235.1 Biomphalaria straminea
ATTGGTTAACAATAGTAACATGCATAAGATCAGATGCATGACGCGTAGGACGTAATCATCTTCTTTTTTTTGAAGTAACGTCTGTATTTTATAAGATAAGATAAGAATCAGTGACTTAAACTCTGCCAAGTATTTGGCTTTCCTAGCTGATTCAGATAATCTGTTCCATGCTCTAATAGCGCTAGGGAGGAAGGAGTATCGTATACATATATCCTAGCAAAAAAATAAGAAATGCGCCTTTATCTTTGTGTCTTTCTGAATATTTTATTAGTTGTTGGTTGTTTTTTTTTTGTATTTGTAAATTATTATTCTACAATAAGAACTAAGCTTCATCCATCTATTAGTAATCTAAATGTTAGACTTTTATTTTATCTTATACAAGGCTATTTATGTTCTAAATGTTTACATGTGTTCAATTACTTATTTGTATCTAAGGTATATGTTCATACAGAATACTAAAAAAAACTATACACTTCTTTTAAGATTGCCACTTATTTGAAAGTTCTAATTTAACACCTTTTGAATATTCTAATGTGTCACATATTTGAACATTCTAATTTCTTCGATATTTCCCCAAAGTTCTTCAGCTGTCAATTTCCAGGCCAGTTTTTGCTGCCAAGTATTCTCTATTCCAGTGAGGACAATCTGGCATATAAGCTGATCCTTAACTGGTTTCCGGGAGGGACCTCTATTACGCTCTCCTGCTTTAAAAATAATAATTTTAAAAAAAGATTGCTTGTGACGTGCGGTGTTCCCATATACGGGATATGTCATACTTAGCGCAGTAGTCGAAAAGTTTCTAAACACTGCTGTTCACTCCAGCATTTAATGGAACATCGCTGTCCTTTTGTTGAGATGGAGGACATGTACCTTTGCTAACAGCGTTAGAAAAGTCTAAGCAGTTTCCCGTTAAAGCATTATAACCATGGCATGTTTTAATTAGGGCAGCCAGGACTACTGCCGCAGGCACTGCACAAGAGTGGGACCACCAAAAAAAGAGAGATAATAAAAAATACTAGAATTTTTTTTAATGTTATAAACTTTTTTTAAAAATTATTTTTACCAACAAATCTTGAAATCTTACAGTTACAAAAACTGTCTCAGGTAAGAAGTGTCCTAGCCTTATTGTGCAATATATATGGCAGTGCATCATCAAGTTATTTACCCTCCCCAAAATCAAAATAAAATATGCAAATACATTTTTTTTGTTGAAAAGAAGAAGGAAAATGAGATTATATTACTGTTATATTTCTTTATTCTATATATTTCTTCTTCCTTTACATATAAGTAATAAGTGAATTTTATTAAACCTTTCGAAAAGGTGTAAGGGGCCCTACAAAAATCCTGCCTCTGAGGCCTCCACATACTCAAATCCGGCCTTGATTATAGCATCTAGGTGTCAGGAATATATATATGGGGTATGGAAAACTGCTTGCCAGACATGAATTTCTGTTGGCAGACAGAGGGATCTATTCTGCCACGCCCTCTTATGAATGCAACCAAAAGTGCTTCTAGGTTTAGCCATATTTATGCCAATAAAAAAATGAAATATCATTATGTTTGTTTTGCTCAGTGCCTCAAATACTGCTCCCATAGACATAAATAAATATAGACTGGAAAAAGGAAGTAACTTCATGTAACTTGAAAACATGTATATCTATTGAATTCGGATTTCCGAATTATGACAAATTAAAAAATTGCACGATCTTCTGTCTTAGAGATTAAACAAAATTTATAGTACACACAATTGCAATTCACAAATTTTTGTTTCATAAAACTCTCTTATTGGCCAGTCTATATTTATTTATGTCTATGACTGCTACTCTTAGTTGTAACGAAAAGTGCACCATACTGTGCAATCCAGTAGAGCTATTTAAATGAAACGTAAAACACTACAATGATGTGTGTGCACTCGGCTCTGTTAAATGTTACTCTCTGTTCAGCACGTGATTAGCGTCTGTTTAAGATAAAATATGCATTCTATCAGACAGCTAAATCCGTCTACAGTTTACAGAAGACACCTCAATGAACTTAGATACCCCTCTTTCTCTCACCCAATGCATTCAGACCCGCCCCTTTGCTTAGATAACGATCACACTCTTCAGGATTACCTTTGACCTGAGGATGTGTAGCTCAGCTGGAGCTCATACGGAATGTGCTAGCATTCATAGAAGCTCAAATGTCTCACTCTTTTCGTTGTGGAACAATGGTAAGGGTTATCCTACGTCCTAGATTAACCCTTAAAGTGCTGAGCTGTTTCACAATGAGTGCATACCAAATGGAATTACAATTCTGGTGTTAAGAGGCTAAACTACCACACGCATTTTAAGGGTTAAGCGTGAATTCAGGGCCGCCACTACCTATTGTGCGATGTGTGGCTTGCTGAGGGCGGCCAAATTTTGGGGGCTGATACAACTTTATTGAAATAATAATGTAAAACTATAATTTTAGTCATTTTAATTGTCATTGGCGAGGTGAAAGTAATGGAATGAGGCAGGGCCGGCCTTAAATAATTGAAAGCCCCAGGCGCAGTTAAATCCTTGGCCCCAGTGATCAATCACTATAGAAAGAATAGCGGCAGTGACAAACCACAACAGCAGGAATTATAGCAGTCACAGCAGAGAACTGCATAACAACACAAAACTTTCTAAATTCACTGCTTGGTCACTCTGACGCAGTTGACCACACATTGACCAGTGGTCCCCAACAGGAAAAAGGCAAGCAACCGCAGCAACTGTTCTATTTACAGTCCTAGGCCTTAAAACATATAAATCTAACATGGAAGTAGGCGGAAGTCTAAGCATACATCCTAGCACTAGCCAAAAAAAAATATACTTAGGAGCTCACACTAGGATCGAACCCTGCCTGCCGTCATGCCAAATAGTCTTCGTTCTGAAGCCATGACAAATGAGAATATCTTAATTGTTCTAGACACAAGGTATAGCAGTTTAAATGTTCGTATTTGTTCGTCCACGGCAAGTGGAAGAATCATGTGATGAGTAATTTATCATTCAGGGACCTTTTCTTGATACTTATTCATACATCTAAAACAGTCTAGTTAGATATAACGTAAATGAAATAAAATCTTGCTTTAAAAGAAACAGAAAAACATCGGTGTCCTCGATTGAGCGCACATAAAAAGCTTAGCAACGCAATACAATAGCATGGTTACCTACACAGACAAGACCACGCCCACTTTCTACATTTCACTCCGACTTGTTGATAATGTTTTTTTGGCACAACTTTGTGTGTCTCATGCTTACCACAAGGCTTTGTTTGTTTTAGTTCAAACTGAGGCGTTAGATGTGTCAGTACTCTGAGGCGTTAGATGTGTCAGTACTTTACATTCTCTGTTTATTCTTACAAGACTTTCAAGTTGGGAAAACCATTTTGAATAGTTATTTGTTTTATAAGAAGGGAAAGTTTTGACTTGGAGACAATGACTCGACAAGTAAAAACAAGGCGAGGATTTTAGGAAGAATAGCGAAAAGTAAACAGAATATTTCTAAAGGCTTTAGAGAGAGAGGCAGTTTTTAATGACGTAGAGATTTAGACTGACGACATTGCACGGTTCCCTTCGTTATTATTAACGTCTTGTTCGATATTCACTATCACGTCGACTATTTATAATATTGGCCTTTTTGCCTGTGTTATTTGAGTTGGTTATTTGATTGTTACTTCCGTTTGATTTATCTGCATTAAGACACAGCCCGAAGTGCCTAACACTTCCTACTCATTTGGACGGCTGTGACAAAAATAAATTTCGCCCACTTGAGGTATCACTCGGTCTAGGCATTAAACTAATTTATTTTGCTATCTTATTTTCTTTTACCTCCGCTTAGCCCTTATGGCTATCTAAAGCTATTACCCCCACCCCTTTTTCTCTAGGCATCCGTGTCACGATGTAATTTCTTAATCTGACACACGTCTAGCACATTCTTTATTGTCGAGAATAAACACGCCTCTAAATATCTTGACCTAACATCCTGCCGCACCCCCCCCCCTTTTTGGGGGATGGGTCAATTCAAATGGACCCTCTTCAAGTCGACAACAAGGACTATCTCGCGCGGCTAATCCCTGTCGCGTAAGACAAACGGTCTGTCGTCCGACCATATTGGCGATATCATTCGATAGGAGCCCATCCCTATGTCCACACATGAAAGCGCGGCGAGGTCAAGTGATAGTCTTCTCCTAGGCATGGCGGACGATCTAAACACCTGGGAAGCCCCGCCTCCTTGACCACGCGACAGGATATGCGTAATGGCAAGCCCATCCCTTTTCCTGTCCGACTTAGCCTTTTTAACTACACATGGCGAATGGTCTTATTCACATTTCATTTTGAGGAGCTGAAAGAATATACTTCTCTGTTTTGAGCTTTACGAGCTTTCGCTCACTACATTCATTTCATATCTTTCATAATATTGGACTGGTGGTAAGCTTCTATATGGTTTGTGTTTAATGGCCTCTTACTATGTGTATTTATATACTTGTGCATTCATTTAGTGCATTATATTTGTGTACATATTTGTGTAATTCTTATCTTGGATTATGTAAGTAGTCACTTTATGTATTATATTTTATTATCATGACTTGTACGACTAAATAGTCAAAGTCATCCACTTTATCTGGACTAGAATTCTCAATAATTCTTGCCACATGTATTTAGCTCTTTAGCTCTTTAGCTACTGTTAATTTGCCGCTCGCCAAGAGCCCACTATATTATTATTGATAAATTCCTTGACCGGGAACTATCATAATATTTATGTAACATGTCATATTACCAAGTATATTTTACGCTCATTCCGTGACAAGGAATGCCGTAATTATTTATTTGTTATATTCTATTTTATCGGCCTGTCGGCCGGATTATACTACTTAGGTAAAACCATGTATACAGTATCTTATTTATCTTATCCTGTCATTATCTTATCTCGGTTGATCGCCTTGATTTTTAATGGCGCACTGACCCTGCGCTCAGGATAGACTTGAATTATTTCCCCTTATATTGAATTTAACTTCTAGAGATTACGTTCCTTGATCGAGCCCTGTCTCCAATCAAGCGTGCTCTATTGTTCGGGCCCAGCGGCCAAATGTAAACAATAGCGACTTGGTCACTGACCATCAGCCATTCCTCCCCCCCCCTTCCCCTTTCATCTCTCTATCCAAGCGGCTCGTAATGATATCACCGTGACAAGGTGCGTCTTACAATTTAACGCTACTTATAGTCTCCCTTGACGAAATACAATTTCTACTATTTCAATTAATACCATGTATTAGCTCCCTTGGATACCTGTGAAACTAAGTTATAGTTTCTTTACATCATTATTACTTTACTATGTGTTATCGCCCTTGTGGGACTTCACTATTGTTGTCATTATTGTCTCCCCTGATGAGATGTAATATTTATTGGATTAACTCCCCTTATTATTATGAAACTAGATTATGGTTTCTATTTAATCATTCTGAAGATGTCCTTCATGAAAAGGCGTCTACCTCCCAGTGTCATCATTGTGGCTAAGTCGATCTACGAATCTCGTTGCAGCTTTTATTACAGGCTACTCCTACTTGGAAGCCCTAACCTCGTAGCGCGGATACCAGTCTGCTGACACCAGATCTGGAGATACCAGCCTTACTCACTACTCAGAAGAGTCCGACCAACAACCGCATGCCAGAAGATCCGCCCCTGCAGCTACACATAGTTGGACTGTCCCGTGAGCTAGGACCGATCAAGCCAGCCACCCACAGACAACTCAGCATCAGTCACGCCGGTCTCGCCAGAGCAGCATAGGACTCAAAGCTAAGCAACCAAGCCCAATGACACTTAGACCATTTAGTACTCACATCTTGTGATGATAGTCCCATTTATGTAAATAATTAGGCCCCGCCCTAACACTGTACAGCTTTTTACCTTTTTCTTATTTCATTCTTATTATTAAACTGTACATATGTTTTACATAAAAAGTATTTGTTGCCTGCATCTATAACGCTGTGCCTGTTAGTTTATGTGCAAGTCAAGGTCCTCAAATCATCTAAACCCCCTAGACACCTAAACGGCCACCATCTTTGACCTACTTGTCACAACGGCACAGCATTTTGCTGATTAATATTTTTACTTGGCATACGCAAATGTTGAGTCCTATAACTTGATATCGATGATCTGCCGTTGCTTTCGTTTGCAGTTTTCTAGTTAACTTATTGTTGATAAGGGGTGTAAGAGAGGAACTGTACTTCAATCTTCATTAGCTTCTTCTTCTTTATAATTATCACAAGAGTCATTATTATTATTGCTTTAATGTAGCGCTACTTTCATGCTATAGTATGCTCATAGCTCTTTTGGTCCAATCTCATTTGTGGACCAGTGGCGTAGCGAGGGGGTATCTAGGTGTTGGTTTTCCGCGCTGCCTTTAGGCGCACAGTAAACACAACTCTATCCGAGTCGGGTGTCGAACTTCGAACCCCCTTGTAGGTAGCCAAGCCAAGTTCAAGCGCACTTAGCCTCTCGACCAGCCTTGAGTCTATTACTCTAATAAGGCTAGACATATGTCTCCATATATCTGTCCGAGCAAACTTCTGTCTGGGAAAGACCCAAGCAGATGTAAACTATTACATCCCTATTACCGAAGGCTCATATCCAAAGGCGCTCGTATTAGAAGCGAGGCCGATGGCCGAGCATATCAACGAAACTCCCCCATATTCGTTCTCAGTACCACATCACTCGTGCAGATGTCCGCTATAAGAATGTTTCTTTGAGGAAAGGGGTGTGAATAGTGACATGTTTGTTGGGGCTTTCTTCCATCCCCGCCAGTGCAATGGACTCGGTCCTTAGACAAACCAATAGGAAATCTTTTTTGCTACCCTATTGGCATAATCATCTCCTTTAACGACCGTTTCCAGCCGAGCACCACGTTGACACCGAGAAGCATTGCTCGGGCTTCATTATCTCAAATGGATCATTATTTCATAAAATAATTTTAAACGTCTAGAAAGGATTATGTCCGGCAATGCCAGCAGGTTAACTTTACGTTACGTGAATAAGAGCTTTTTTTAAAAAATAAAATTGGTTGTCTAATCCAAAGTGATAAAACATGGTCAGCCAGAATATATTATGACGTCTATGATGATTTTATTTTATTTGAAGACACCACCGAACAGAGCCTTAAAACTTCTGTCAAGTTATCAGACGTGGAGAGAAAGATAAAATGCCTGGAGTCTGTTGAAACTTTCAGGAAGCAGCGTAATGTTTTAACTCTTTCTCTCCGTAATTATTTTGTCACATTCTCACGGAATTCTTTATTTTGCTCATTACTATTTCACTACCATGTTATGATTAAGCTTCAATAACTTTTTCGTTTGTTATCAGAAATTCTTTTTTTTTTCGTTGGCATAGAGTTAAAGAGAAATGAATGCTCTTTTTATATAACACAAAGTTAAGTGTATAAAATTAAAAACCAATTTAATTAAATGACGTCAAATCAACGAAGGTATCGTCAATTAGGAGAGAAAGAGTTAACCTACAGGTCATGAGTCGCAGACGACATACTGCTAGTTTGGTTCTGGTTCCACAAGATAGTGAGTTAAAACAAAGTGTTCTTTGCAGACGACAAGGTCCTACAAAAGCGTTTTAGATGCGGAAATTATGTGTCCGGGACAAGAAAACAAACAAAATAAGTTGTCGGGGAAGGGATGGGGTAAAGGGGAAAAACTCCACATTTACAGCTACATATTTCAATACTACAAGATTTATTTCCCTTTTATTTACACTAATCGGTTAATTTTTGACAGATTCATGTTTTTGCTAGGAGCAATGAATAATTTTGCAACGTTTCAACTTGGCCTGAGGATGGGCAGAGGTGAAATAGCGTGTTCAAAATGTGCAACAGTCAGTGTCAGAGTTGATAAAAGCTTTGTAGATAAGACAACATTCATTTATCAAGTAAGCTCGTACTAACAGTCGTAGTCAGGCATTTGAATGTATCAATGACAAGTCAATATACTTGCTACAAGGAGCGGAAAAAGTGTTGATAATTTTATGCGGTGTAGAACAGAATGCATACATATGGGCATCCTGGTAAAGGCTTCTTTGCTTGATCATTCAGTGTTTTTACTTTAGTGAAGCAGAGTTTCCTTTATGTACGTATATCACCCCCACGCTGAAGGAAATCTTTTACCGTAACCTTTACCTTTCCCATAGTCGGTTTAACCGTTTGGGGCATCACACATGATCTGTCAACCGTCTTCCTACATTCTTCTCTTTCTTTTTTTTGTGCCTTAAGTAAAATCCATTGCAGTGACAGGTTTGTATACTCTTCGATGGTGTCTTTTCATCACTCTCTTTGTCTGCCTCTTCTTCTTTTTTTTCCTATTATAATTCCTTGAAGGATAGTCTTTGCGAGCCCTTAGGACCTTATGAAAGGGCCCTAAAATTTAAGTCTGCGTTTTTCGATAGTGATCGTGGGGGTGGGGGCTCAATAGTCACTGTGATCCTGCTCCAAATCTTGCTGTCTTGTAGGTATCGTAGGTTCTATAGCATCTCAATTCCATTGCTAGGATCCAGGGCCGGTCTTAGGAAACATATGGTGGGCTCCCCACAATCATAGGCCCCGTGCGAATTCTAGGTGTAAACTATTAAATTAAACCATTTTAACTAAAGGGTACCTGGAATTCTCATAAAATAGCAAACTATACGAACAATTTAGGATAATAGCCTGATGATAAAAAAATCTTCTGAAAATTCATACAAATCTCCTTAAAAACAGATTAAAATTTCATTTCGGGGTGATTTTGTACTTAGTAAAGTATGTATAGAATGCAAAGACGAATTTATTTTCTATTACAAAATCTTAATTTTCACTTATTATCCTTATCCCTACCCAGACTGGGCCCCGCGCAATCCGTTTCGCATAAGGCCCCCTCAATCTGTACGACCGGCCCTGCTAGGATCCTCTTCTTTTGTTCTGCAATTAGCGTAATGTGCATATTTGTTTTCGTATTACCATATGATGCGGTCTTTTTGTCTATTTATATAATGAATTTAACCATTGTATTCTAGCCAGGGCAAAGGATAGAGAGGAATGGAGAAAGACGGTCTATAAGTTATTAGTATAAGTCTTGCTTGGTGCCCCAACGGTCCACCAGACTAGGGGATAGGTAACAGGTATTCTAGCTGAAAATATTTATTTAAATTGTGGATACTATAAGATACTTTCAGTGAAGTTATTTTGAAAGTGTTTTTACCTATACTTGTACTCATTTCATAGTCTACTGGACCGTTGGGGCAGCTTGCAAGATTTGTCAACCGTCTTTCTCCATTCCTTTATGTCTTTTGCTTTGGTTAAAATATCTTACAATGGCAGGCCCGTCTATTCTTTTATTTTCTCTTCCCAGCGCAATTTCTGTCTGCCTCTTCTTCTTTTTCCTGGTACAGTTCCCTGAAGGAAAGTCTTTCCGAGCCCCAAAGACCTTGTAATATGGCCATAGATTTTTACCTTGCCTTTTTTTTTTAACGACAGTTTGCAGGTCATCATGTGGTCCAATCGCTGCAGTAACCCTGTCTCTAAGTGTTACTAATAGATAATCTAGCTCTATGTTTGTATTCCCTTGGAAAAAAAATATATAAATAGAGTTTAGTCTTACTCTCGGTACATTTAAAGTTTGCTAACCCCTGACTTAATCAAATGATATATAACAGACGCATTATAAGATTGAATACATTTTTCTTGTTACTTCCCTTGCCTGCTCACTGTGTCTGTATATGTTTATTTGTTACAATAGATATTTTTAAAAAGCCAAGGTAAGCGATTATTTCCTCGGTACACTATTCCCACCACGCTACTGCTTCAACGAACAATAACCCTTTTTATGATTGCATTTTTTTTCTTCGTTTTCATCAAAAGTACAACCCAAGACCTTCATCGCTACCCTCCCTTGAAGGAGGATGTTTTCATACACAGGTTATTTTTAGCCAAATGTCATTGTCTGAAATATGTACATTTGGCAACAGGGTATACCCGTTTTTTTTTTCTCTTCTTTTCTTGTTTGCCCTTGGCACTCCAACAGCTTTGCCATTTTACTCCCCCTGATCTTTGCAGACGATCTCTAATGGTAAATATTGTAAGATCAGCAGAAGTCAAAGATGTAAAGGGGACGAATGAAGGAATTCTTATTCAGGCGTCCCATTGTAAGCTTTGCATGAGCAAATCAATATTGTCTTATCTTATAAGTTACAGACGTTCATAAAATAAAAATTAGAGAGAATGTCTGCTATTTCATTGTTGTTGTTGGCTTGGCTACCTATGAATGGGGCTCGAGGTTCGACACCCCAAACGAGCAGAGTTGTGTTTACTGAGCGCCTAAAGGCATCACGGAAAACTTTTAGATTGACCAAATTACAGTATTGTTTACTCTGGTATAATTTTTTCACCCGATTTCTATTCAGACCACACTCTTATCTGGTTGCATTGATAGAATTATCTTTCTTATCTTAGTTACTAAAGGATACGTGACAATATTACTGAAGTCTAGACAGGAAAGAAAGATTTATGAAGTCTAGACAGGAAAGAAAGATTTATGAAGTAATTGCAAGGGAAATTTATGTAGTCTACACAGGAAAGAAAGATTTATGAAGTCTAGACAGGAAAGAAAGATTTATGAAGTAATTGCAAAGGAAATTTATGTAGTCTACACAGGAAAGAAAGATTTATGAAGTCTAGACAGTTAAGAAAGATGTATTAAGTCTATGAAAGAGAGATTTATTAAGTTTAGACAGGAAAGAGGGATTTATGAAGTAATTGCAAGGGAAATTTATGAAGTCTAGACAGGAAAGAAAGATTTATAAAGTCTATGAAAGGGAGATTTATTAAGTTTAGACAGGAAAGAAAGATTTATGAAGCAATTGCAAGGGAGATTAATGAAGTTTACACATTAAAGAGAGATTTAGTAAGTATACAAATGGAAGGGGGATTTATGAAGTCTATACGGAGATTTCTCCCTGATGTATGAATTTTATGCAAGGGAGATTTATAAAGTCTACAAAAGGTCTCTTGAAATAAGTCTTTTGAAAGTAAAATTAATTGAGAAACGTTATATCTAACTTACTCTAGTCATTTCGTTTTTTTTTTGTGTGTATTTATTAAAAGAAAGTTGTTTTAATTTTAAATATTGATATAGAGTAGACCCTAGTTGGCGTTATCCAAAATGATAGAGTGATTCATCTTTCTAATTTAACAAAGCCATTTACTCATAGACATAAATAAATATAGACTGGAAAAAGGAAGTAACTTTATGTAACTTGAAAAAATGTATATCCATTGTATTCGGATTTCCGAAATCTGACAAGTTGCACGATCTTCAGTCTTAGAGATTAAACAAAACTACACTGCCTCATCATTTACGCAGCATGGTGTGAAAGAAAAATGGTGTATCCAAATCCGCACTATTTTCATTCACAAAATAACATAGATAGCACGATAGCATAAATAAATATAGACTGGAAAAGGAAGTAATGGATTCAGTCCTTAACTTTGAATTAGTGAAATTAGGGATTTTTTCAGCAGAATGTCCAAATAAGCTAAAATTAAAAACAGTTTCAGAACAAAAAATGAATATTATGATTAATTGACATTACAGTCACGCTAAGAGATTAAAAAAAAAAAAACACACTAGTGAAAATATTGTAATACTTATATAGGTAATGGCTGAAATAGATATGAATACTTAACTTTTATACTGCTCATGCTGTATAGTAAAGCGCACTAATTTGAAAATCACAAATTTTCCCTTCATAAAACTCTCTTATTGGCCAGTCTATATTTATTTATGTCTATGCATTTACTTCATTCAATTAAAAAAAAATTGCAACCGGAAAAGTTATCAAGATTTAAACAAAAATATGTGCAGCTTTCGAAATGTGCACATCTGACAGCACACACACAAGGCTTGTGATCACCATGGCAACGCATTACGTTTTTTTGAACTCTTTGACTTGGGATTGGTAATTAGCTTTAAAGCTGGAGCAGAATTCTCAGGTTCTATCATCAGTAGAAAATTTAAAAAAATGATTGGCTCAATAATTTATGTTTTCCCAGAGTCGATATGTGCTCGGGACTGTGGCTACAATTGGTCTGTAGCATCAAACTTCTGGCGGACACTAAATCGCTGTATTCGTGTTATATTTTAACTTTTGAGTACATTGAATAATTTCTTTTGTGAACAAGACTCGATATTACTTATATGAAAATCTAGGCTATATATATATTTTTTTTTCTTCGTGGCCCAACCATGCGGAATACCACAATGAAAAGGTCATGGATAGATTATTCTCTTATTTCTGCAAGTCGGACTAGAGTTACCCCACGAAACTTTCGCAGTGACAAAAAGCGAGGTTCAGAAAAAAACAACTGGGTATTGGGGCGTATGCTACGCCGCGGTTCGGCTCGTATAAACAAATTCAACCTGGGATAAAATAAAAAAAATGCTGTAGAATTTAGTAGTAATATAAATAGGTATTATTAGGTAGAATCTAACTCACTACAGAAACGTGTCTTCTCACTCTGGCAATCTGGAATAGTCTGTGGTCTACCAAGACAGCTGACGACAATGCCGCTTATCTTGCATCATTCACACTACATAGCCATCAACCAATCACTAACCTCTTCCAACTATCACCATAGAAACAGACGCACTTACACACATAGTGATGTATGTTTTCATAGTTTCAATATGTGCCCAGGGATAGGCGCCTATGTTTTCACAGATTCTGAATGTATTTGGAGGAACTGTTACCCTTATTAAGCCAAAATTACTCCTTCATATGCACCAAATTTTTGTTTTTAAAAAGGTTAGTTTCTAAATATAAATATTAAAAAAAAAAATCTTGCAAAATTAAGATGCATACACATTGTATCCCTTGCATAAAAAAAATTGCTGGTAACAGAAGAGAAGCGGTATATGACGGTATTTGGTGGTTGGGAGTGGGGGAACCACCATAGGTTTGTGCTGAGCAGTGGAGACCAGCAGCTCGTCGCCAAGTCGTACAGACCTGTGACGTGGCAACGAACTATTGGTCTAAACTGCCCACAGGTTGTGACGTTGCAGGTCAGTGTTCAGTCCTTCTATAACGATTGGTCTCTGTGAAATGGAGATTCTTTGGTCACCGACATCCCATCATACAAACATGCGACAGTATCCAAAGGCCCAGCGTACTGTAAAGCCTATCTTTTATAGAGATATGCATGAATTATAAAGTTGTCATCTGTCAATACAGTAAATTTTAAGTTCATGATGTAACTCATACTTTTTTTTTTTTGTTTTTAAAATCCTCTATTATAAATTTATTTCTTATTCTATTTATTTCTTGAAAATGCTTAATTATTGCAAAGAGTCTTTCCATTTAATGATTTTAATCCAAATCTTCTATTAACAGTCTAGCTTACGACGTTCACCAAGTTGTTCATGTTCGTCTGTTTTTGTATTTGGCTCTTACTGATCATGTGAGACATTTGAGTCAAATCTGGTAATTTCCCACTGTAACCGTGTTCCTTAACTCCTTATCTCCTAACTGACGATACCAACGTTGATTCCACCAGAATGTGGTAAATAATTCCGGAGAGGAAGAGTTAATAAAAAGACGTAAGCTAACTGTACTTAATTAAAATTTCGTAAAGTTAGGATGGTCAAACCAGTTTTGACGCTGTGCGGTCAATTAGCCTAGGTAGTAGTTTTTCCTCCCACAGATATGCATAAACTGTCAAATTTCTAATAAAAATGTTAAAAATTGTTTTAAAATTTTTTGAACAGTGTTAGTCTTAGTTCCTTGATCTTTCTTCTCAAATAAGAGCTGGCCTCTTTAAGTTACTTTTTCCTGTTCAGTGTTCACCCAACCTTTACAACCCATTAAGAGTTTGCAAGCGAATATATTGAATTGTAACAATATTTCTTGAAATCCATCTTTTTGTAAAAGCTTATGGGAACTCTTTCCATACGCCTGTCTGTCTGGTAAAAAAATGTGTACACGTTATTTCTCTCACACCCATTCTCGGATCAAGTTGAAACTTGGAAAAATTATTTTATGACATTGACAAGATCAAAAATCAATTTAAAAAAATAAATAAATAAAATAAATTAATCAATAAAAAAAAGTAACCAATCAGACTATAATTACTGTTAGCTCATTATTTGGTTTCAACAAAGGAAACTAATACTTAAGTTTTCACAAATATGGCTAAATTTGTTGGGTGTTGTCCCCTTAAGTAATTGTTAACGCTGTTTCTCCCTCACGTGATTTCTGATCAAGTTGATACTTTAAACAATTATTTATTGCTCATAACGAAACATGAATCATTAATAAAAAATAATCAATTAGTCAATTAACGTTTGGTAATTAATCATTCTGTTTGATATCGAATAAGGGAAATAACTATTACATTATTGGTAGATATAGTTTTATGGACTGAGTTCGTCTCTTTCAGATACGCTTTCTTTCTTTTTTTTTTAAGGATTTTTATATTTGGCTTATTTTCTTTAATCTTAAAATGTGTATTATTTTCAGCGAAACTATAATTTAATGTTGAAACCCAAATGTTGACCTAAATCTTCATCGCAAATAAAGACGATCAGGAAGCAAGCTAAACATTTGCTAACGGCCTTTAAATCTGTCAATTATTGTAGAGGAAAGAAATGCCGATGCATCATGATAGAAAGAAACTGTAACTTAACTCTTTCTCTCCTAACTGACGATACCAACGTTGATTCCACCAGAATATGGTAAATAATTACGGAGAGAAAGAGTTAAAGAGACCAGCTCTTGTTACGAGAAGAAAGATCAAGGAACTAAGAACAGTTCTGCCCCTGGTAACGTAGGGCGTGGCTCTTTACTCACCTGTCTGCCATACTGCTTCTGGCGGGTCCCCCGGATATTTTCACAGGTCAACTGATTCCAATTAATGTGCCTGTTTTAGTATAAGATCCTTTACTGCCTGGAAACCTCAAAAGATCACATACAAATCCTAAATTCCGATAGTAATCTCGTGAAGTTATAAACACACAAATCCAATAGAATAAAAAAAAAACACTCTTGACAGAATCCTTAGTTGTTCCGATACCTATATTGAAAAATAAAACACAACTTATAAACGACTCTTATCTGTGGTAACACATGTGCTTTATAGAAGTTAAAATTGTCACTAATCAATCTTCAAATATACGGTTTAATTTGAATAACACTACTGATATAAAAAGGTAAAGAGAAACTATATCTAATTATTGTGTGTATTTGTGGTGGACCAAGATAACAAAGATTTATGTAATTTATAACGCTGTTTTAAAAAAGGTAAGTACTGGAATGTATAAAAGACTTGAAAACACGATTAAAACCGAGTGTATTTAGACGCTGTGGTAAACAACGGTTAATGTACGCGAATGTATTGGTAACAGATTTTGCTGATGTTTGCTCTCGGATGCCTGGCTCAGTACCCAGAAACTCACTTAACAGCCAAAAAATGAAACGAATATTGGCATCACACTGATTCCCCCCTCCCCCCAGGGGGGGGGGGGGGGGCCCCCCGGCGCCATCTTTCCAGTTTTCTTTTATCTCACAGGCTTTCTACCT
This sequence comes from Biomphalaria straminea, assembly GCA_021533235.1. NCBI lineage: Eukaryota > Metazoa > Mollusca > Gastropoda > Planorbidae > Biomphalaria > Biomphalaria straminea. Next base: position 2,567,237 of record JADKLZ010000687.1, read on the forward strand.
GGAATAACACAGATCGAGTAGCAACTGGAAAACGTGAGGTAAGTCGGCATGACTCCCCATGCACAGCACGCGAGGAGAGTCAGTCACAACTCCCTATCTACCGCCTACGCCCCTGTACAGACTCGTGTGAGTAAGAAAACTGTCTACATGGAAGTCAAGGAGAAATGTGTTCTTACATTGGACTCTTCCATAGATTTGCAGGATTCTGGAGGCACATGTAGTGCCATGTTTTCGACACGTTTCCGGGCGCCTTGAGTGTAGCTTTAGGGTGCATGTCTGCCGAGGCGTCCCTAGGGGGGGGAGGGAGGGAGTCAGGTCACTGAGGGCACCTCAGAAGAAAAAAAAAATTGCTATTAATGCTACCTTTACAACTGGAATTTTTCTTCTTCGGCAATAAGCAACAACTAATTATTGTTAACAAATGTGTTTTTCATAAAGAGAAATTTATTTTAATAACAGAGCCTTTGAACAGGGCCGGCCTTAAACATAGGCGAACTAGGCAGCCACCTAGGGATTCCAATTGGCAGGATCTCGCAAAGGACTCAGAACATTTTTTTTAAACAACAAAAAGCGAAACTTATGCCCAATGTAATGCTCTTTCTTCCCTAGTGCCATTAGACCATGGAATGGGTTTGCCTGAGCTAGCCAGGAAAACCAGTGACTTGGCAGAATTTAAGTCACTGGTTAATATGCATGACAAAATGCATGACGCGTAGGACGTAATTATCTTCTTTTTTTAAGTAACGTTTGTATTATATAAGATAAGATAAGATTAGTCACTAGATTTTAAATAAATATGAGTAATTTTATTTTTTCGCTGATAATTTGTTATTTTTCTATTTCATTTGTGGATCACTAAATTTACTTCGCCAAGGGCCTCCTACTATCTAAGACTTGTCCTTGTTTTAAACAATACCCCACTATCATCATTCCATTTTTTACTTTGCTTTTAAACTTTTAAACTACTATTTATAAAACAAACTGGGTATTTAAAGATTTCACACTGATTTAATTTTTAAAAACTTTAGAAAAAAAAAGCATTTCTAGCTGTCTCGTTATATGTCCATCACGTATATACCATTTATTGTTGTATAAATTACTGCTCCACTTGATCTAACATTTCTACATTTATTTTCATTATCTAAAACCATTGTGAGGACTCTATACATATACATACACAATCAGGTAAATATACTTATGTACTTTATCTACGAGTACTGTACACCTGGTCTGGAGGCTACAGAAACATTTCGAGAATTACGAAAAACTATTAGAACAATTCAATTATAAACACAAGATGACACGCACGTTTTTTTTCGGCTGCCCCTGACATCCGATAAATACTCATACAGACAAAACAGCAACACAGACTGACTAGTTGGATTTACAAACAATATCAGGTGGCCGAGCCTTGCTCGGTTAATTAAATGTCCTGCCCAGCCTGACTGTTGGACAATAAGAAGTTCATGCCGGCTTTTGCCATCCATCCATCCCAGTGGTGCTACAGCCCGTGGTCTGCTTTTAGTTTTACACATCCCTTCATTCGTATCTCTAAACGCGTTCTTGTTTGGAAAGAAATATTTTAGTGTTCTAGGGTAAGCCTAGTGACGTAAGCAGCGTTTTTTCCGTTTACGTCATGGAAAACTTTCATTCATAAATTATTCTAACCAAAATTAATGGTCTGCTTTTAGTTTTACACATACCTTCATTCATATCTCTAAATGTTTGCAAAGAAATATTTTAGTGTTCTAGGGTAAGCCTAGTGACGTAAGCAGAGTTTTTCCCGTTTACGTCACGGAAAACTTTCATTCATAAATTTTCCATTTCATTCATAAATTATTCTAAGATTGAGACATTTTCATAACGAAATAACGGTCGAACTCGAGTTTTCCCGATGTGCCCAATGAGCTGAAAATTTTTTTCTCAATAATATGCAGATACGTTGAAATTTTAAAGAAAATCGTTAGAGCCGTTTTCGAAATAGAAGAAATATATATATATATACAAGAATTGCTCGCTTAAGAGTATAGATATTACACGTACAAAGGCAGCACTATGGACCAAATAGGGAGAGAAGGTAAGTGGATTAAATCTAACAAAAATAAAACTGCGTCGACCAGGGCACGAATATGTGACCTCTGGCCATGGGCGCCCGCAGGATTTTTTCCAGGGGGATGCAAGTTTCCATCTACGGAGAATATTAAAGAAATGGTTTTAGACTTTTTGTAGAAAATTATTTTTTTTACACATGTGTCGCTACGCTACTTAAGTTGCGTCATGCGAATTGCTAGATGTATCCAAAAATAATATTTAAAAAATATATTTAATATCCAAATAAGTGGAACATAATTTAAAACAACAATTAATAAGTAGGCATTTATATTATCGCGTGAACTACAGTGTTCAACAAGCGAACAAAGTTAATTTATTATTAGAGATTAATTCTTTACAAAGCCTATAATAAAGCTTACATGGTCAGCCATCAACACCTGATTAGCATATTCTAATTTATTGCAATAATAGTTTTTCCTTACAGCTGAACTTCAGTGGAAGCCAAACTTCTTAAATTGTTACTTCTTAGAAATTAATTTTTATAAAATTTGCTACAGTGTGGCTACTAGAATCTAGAGGGGTGCACGTCGGCCATCTATTCGTAGTAAGCCTAGACTAGTCAACTCCAACATTAACTTAACATCCTTATGATTGTACTGCAGTGGGGGTACTACTTGCTCAGTGGCTACTAAGAAGGTAATTGATTTAATGATGCAAAAAATTGTCTAAAATTTTGCTACTCAGAATCCAGGGGGGTGCAAGTGCACCCCCTTGCACCCCCCTGCGGGGGCCCATGCCTCTGGCAATATACATTATAATAAAGTATAAGTCTAAAGATCTAAAGCTGATGTACATATGCATATAGATTCACGAATAATTGTACAAAGCTAGGGAACTTTATAATGAAATCAAGTACAAATAACTCCATGAATAACTGTCCAGATTTACGGAACTTTTTAATGAAATTAAGGAAAATTAACTCCACAAACAACTGTCCAGTTTTACTACAGAACTTTATTATAAAATTAGGCAACAAAAAAATAACTCCATGTCCAGAGTCACAAAACTTGATAATGAAAGACCAAGCAACTAAATAACTCCATGTCCAGAGTCACAAAACTTGATAATGAAAGACCAAGCAACTTAGTCTCTCAGCGTTCGCCACTTGTTCAATCTAATCTTTCTGCCACCGTCTGCTAGTAATCTGTGTGAGTTTACATGCATGTGTGTGTGTGTGTTTCTGTCCAATTTATACAACAATGAGATTCCAATGCTATCAGTTCTCCAGTAGGAAACAAGCAGGACAAGACTGCAAACTACGAAAAAGTGTCTTTTGTTCCGAGACATTGGCTATTTCTTTAGTAGTCATGACATCATTTTTATAAGACATTGTAGTTTTTATAACCTGTTTTTCTTTTAAATGTTTCGGATATTCCTTCAGATTTCAAGGTTATTACATCCCAGCCCAAGTCTCTGGGGGCATGGCGGCAGACAAAGTTCGATTCCCGAACAATTAACTTTTCCTTTTTTTTAAAATGGATTCACCGTAACGTATATATTGGCCAAGGGGTGTATGTGTACCTTTAGTCTTTGAGATGTGTCGATGAATCATGAATGGTTGATTTCCTAGAGTCTATATGAGCCAAGAAATGTGTTTTCTAGCTAATGTCTATATGTGCCAGGGAAGGTATGTTTTCCTATAGTTTTAATATGTCCAATGAAAATGTGACTAATAAAGCCTATCTTACTCATTCTTATGTTCGAAGTAAAATTAAAACTGTATTCTTCACTTGTGGTCTCTGTAAATGGTTGTGAAAGTTGGACACTGAACCCTTAAGCTGAAAGAAGAATCTAAGTCTTTAAGAGTAGATGCTACAAAACAATCACATACCAGGAAAATAAGAATAATGAGTTTGTACTGTTAATATTCAACCCTCTGGATGGAAAAAAATAAAAACAAAATACCGTGAAGAGACGAAAGCTGATCTGGTTTGATCATCTCGTAAAACATGGCTCTCTCAATCAAAAAGTCATTATTATTATTATATTATTATAGCTTTTATATAGCGCTACTTTCATGCTTATAGCATGCTCAGAGCGCTTTGGTCCAATCTCATTTGTGGACCAGTGGGGGGGAGGGGGTATCTAGGAGTTGGTTTCCCGTGCTGCCTTTGGGCGCTCAGTAAACACAACTCTGCCCGAGTCGGGTGTCGAACCTCGAGCCCCCTTCTAGGTAGCCAAGCAAGCCAAGCTCAAGCCGCACTTAGCCTCTCGACCACGCTTCCCACAAGGAACAGTGGGGATCGCACGAAGAAAGGGTCTTGCAAAGAAAAGTTGTCTGAACTTTGTAAATGAATGGACAAGCCTTTCTCTTGATATCCTGTTAAGAACAGCTGCTGAATGGGTAGAGTGGAGGGATTTGGTTACGCGAACTGTCATGGCACTCCTAAGACGAAAGTCAATAGACTGATGATGAAATTTATTTCTGCAAATATTTCACATAAACACCTCTCACTACGGCCACGTCTTGTTAATATCAGCAAGTGTATTTTTGTAAAAAAAAATACCATTTTCAAATTTTGCAATTTATGGGGGAAGATGATGTAAATGTCATCTGTTTATGTAGACCACTGTTAAATAGGATGTCATGTGGCCAGCACAACGAAAAACCTTAATTACTTTTCCCCAACTAATGTCAGGTACCTATTAGTGCCCATTAGAGCTTGGTGGACTCAGAGTCGTCTTAAAAAATTCCCTGAATTAAAAATCCCAGTCTTCCCCAACATTCAAAGCGGGATCCCTCGGTTTGAATCCAAGCTGCATTACTACTGAGGCACCGCGCCTTCGTGTATGTGTGTGTACGGTGTACTGCGCCTTCGTGTATGTGTGTGTACAGTGTACTGGGTTTAATTTCTTGTGTGAAATAGTGTGCACACTTAGTATGTGAGCTATTTGCTGTAGTGCTTTGTAGTGTTGTGTATGATTCTGGATGTCAAGCTTTAATGTTTCTTTAATTTTTTATTAAATCCACTCCAGTCTTTCAACCAGTTTCTGCCTTCACACACACACACAAACACATACATTCACACAACCTATTTTGTACTAGCTGAAATTCCAAGCTCGGCAGAACTCAGCCCCGCCCACTTTATGTATGTAGCGTGTAGTCACATGGGTGTCACGTGGGCCCAATCAAAGCTGTGGCATGAGTTTCATAGTTTCGCAGAAGGCTAGTGTAGAGACAATGTGAAAGGTCACACACAAGGCAAGCATTTTCATTCCCACCAGTCCCACAGAAGGTCAAAGTGCACTTGACGTCAGGGTTGGGAGTTGTTTTTTTTTTTCTTTTCTTGTTAGAAAGAGGATATTCGCTTCCCTCCATCCCAACACTAGGATATTTTAGGTAACAGGTCATCTTGGGTATTATTGAACAGTTCAGAGGCTAGTACCCACCCTCCCCATTCCGCTGGCCCCATGAAAAGTTTAAAAGGTCCAAAATCTGAAGAGATCTTTACATGGAGAGTATTATGCAGTGCCAATATGTAAAAAAAGTCTTTAAAAATATCAAACGCCTCCATTCGACCACCGCGATCCCCTCTAATCAAATAGTTTCAGGTCAATTTCATTTCTGTAACTTTTCATTCATGTGGCTCGCGACACGAGTGTCGAAAATTAAAATGGCCCGAAGGTCGAATTAGGTTGCGCATCGCTTGTTCTAGACTTTAAACCAATTTTAAATCAATTGTATTATGCTTTGAAAAATTATTACGGTTAAACCAGAGTTTTCCCAGTGTGGAAAATCCCCCACCCTACCTTTCCAAATACAACTTTGGAATTCCTAGAGCAATCGTTAGAACCGTGTCCACCACATTCCAATTTTTTTTTACAAGATGAAAAATTTGCAAGATGAAAAGAGGAATTGCACAAATATATACAATAAAAAGTTATAAAAACTAATATTAATGTAAGTAATAATTGAACACAATTTAGATTTTAGAGCAAGAGTTATAAAGCTGCGTTTTATCTGTATATATTTCTAGTGTTCTACCACCATCGGTTCATAGGCCCTTTAGAGACATACGATAATAAGACTTATTCCAGGGGTCTTTAATGTGAGATGGTCATTCACGAGCCCCCTGCCGCAGAACAACTATCCTTTAGATCAGCGTTTTCCAAACTGTGTTCCGCGGAACCCCATTGTTCTAGAACTACATCAGTGTTTCTCATACTGTGTTCC
>JADKLZ010000687.1:2573532-2595667 GCA_021533235.1 Biomphalaria straminea
CCCCATTGTTCTAGAACTACATCCGTGTTTCTGATACTGTGTTCCGCGGAACCCTTATTTTCCACGAGACCTGAATATGTGTTCCAGGAACAATTGGAATAACTAACTAGTAGGCCACCTCGTGGGTAAATCTCTCTAGAAAACAAGCAAAGTGTTCCTCTAAATACTCAGGATGTGCGAAGTGTTTGGGTAAAGGTTTGGGAAATACTACACTAAACGAGCAATCAGTCAGGCTTAAAGTGAACCATAGTCCATATTCTTCATAATAATCAGGTCATCGAATACTTAAACAAGATTACAAAGACAGTTTGTGTGGAAACACAAACTTAAAATAGCCCCCGAAAGTGATCAACCCAGGCAGGTTTCAATATTTTCAGAAAGAACATCCGAATGAAATTATATCAAAGACAAATGACAGATAAGAATGCAAATAAAGGGTTGACAGATCTTATGTAGTGCCCTAGCGGTCCAGCAGATCAAAGGATAGGTGTAGGTGAAAGTTAAGTTAGATGTGAATCTGGATCGACTGATGTAATATAATTGATTCACTAGTTCGATTACTATCATAGCAATCCTTAGGCATTAGGCCTGTTTACTTTGCCTCTTTTTGGGTTGGTTCATTTTTTTTTCTCATGATTAAATACACTGTTTATTATAGTTAACCCGTTTAACTTGCTCAATTATTATTATTATTTTTTTTTTAAATCTTTATAATTTTATTTACAGTAACACACAGGACAAACAGGTTAACTTATCCACATCCGGATTACATGCAATACAATTGTATATGAAACGTGAAACGTGAGAAAATAATAATGTGACATAACATTATTAATTGTCCTAAGTTAGGTCCATAGTACTTTGTATAACACAGGTTACATAACTTAACAATTCAAATATGAAAAAAAAAAAATTTTGACAAATTATCTACAAGGTTTTCCATAATATCTGCAGCTGCGCAGATTAGGCCAGATCCGACCATACCTAACAACGGAGTCAACAAAAACGCTAGCTGTGGCATTCATACTCTCCCGCCTTGACTACTGCAACGCCGTGCTAGCAGGTATACCCGACGACAAAATAGCCAAGCTGCAACGTATTCAGAACAACGCCGCACGAATAGTTCTTAAAAAAACAAGACGAGATTCTGCTACTGCGCTCTTGCGCACGCTCCATTGGTTACCCGTAAAAGCAAGAATCGATTACAAGGTCGCCACACTTTGTCATCAGTGTCTATACAACAATGATATGCCCTTGTACCTTAGCGAACTGATTACTCCATATGTCCCTCAGAGAGCCCTACGCTCAATGGACTCAACGCTTTTAGTGGTGCCACGTTTTTCCCTCAAAAGCTACGGTCAGCGGGCCTTTTCAGTTCACGGACCAAAGGTTTTGGAACTCACTCCCCATTGATCTCAGACAGACAACTTGCTACACCACTTTTAAGAAGAACATCAAGACCTATCTGTTTAGAACTTTTTTAGATTAGTTTGTTATGTCACATGTTTATGTTTGTAATGTTTTTACAGCGCCTTGAGCCTACATTTTGTTTGTTAACAGCGCTTTATAAATAAAATTATTATTATTATTATTAATATGTTAAATATATGATAAATGATCGTCTCCCCTTTAAAAAGCCTTTCTCTGTTTTGACAATTTTGATTGTTTCCCTTGGGAACCAGAACACTACATCCTTATTACCAAGGTAACAAACATGTCTGATAGAGTCATAGAGAGAATAGGTTTATTGTACACATACACAGCCTGTGATTACATACAATGTGGATAATGTGTTACTGTCACTAGTGCGAAGGAGTGTAATAACATTAAAACATTATGTAACTATACTATTAGTTGTCCTAAATTAGGTCCAAGGTCCAACTTATAATGCAAAGTAAATATATTTTTTCTCTATAAAAGATAGTAAACATTGTTTGTGTGAGAATAAAGTACATAAAAGGTTACATAACTAAACAATTCAATTCTGAAAAAGTAAGTTTTGTCAAAGTATCTTCAAACATTTTCACAATGTGTTAAACATATGATAAATGATAAATGATCGTCTCCTCTTTAAGAAGCCTATCTCTGTTTTGACAATTTTTGCTTGTTTCCCTTGGGAATCGGAACACTACTTCCTTTTCACCAAGGTAACAAACATGTCTGATAGAGTCATAGAGAGAATAGGTTTTAGGAAGGCAATGAAACTTCCGAAAACGATCCCTAAATGTGTGAAGAAGGGAAAGCAGGACAGTCCGGGAAATGATACTGTTACAGTAGATTAATAGGGGTTAAAAAAAAAATAAATATATATATATATATATATACATATGTATACACACACTCACACACACATACATATACACATACAAACACACACATATATATATACATATATACATACATATATATATATACACATACATATATATATACACATATACATACACAAATATCTATATATTATTTCTCAAAGTAAGAGGTCAAACGTGCAACAACATGCAACAACATGCAACAACAAGTAAATAGGGAAGATCCCATGGCGCACGCACCACGGTGTGAATGGACCCAATCCGCACTATTTCATTCACAAAATAGCATAGACATAAATAAATATAGACTGGGAAAAGGAAGTAACTTCGTGTAACTTGAAAAAAAAAAGTGGAAGCCGGAAGAGATTATATTGTGATTGTGTCGTAAGACTATTGAAACTAGAACGACAATACACAGATAGATACTACTCTCAGGTTTGACTTTAGCGCGGGAAATCTGTTATATCATGTTATAAAATGGTTCAATTTAATAATTTATACACCTAAAAATTAGCACGGGTCCAAAGAAAGTTCGGGACCCACTGTGGTCGCATATGTTGTTGTATTTTTTTATTCATGAATTCACTTATAACAAGTAAATGGGAAGATCCCATGGCTCGATTATAGAACTTCTCTTCGCAGAGATAGTTTTATGCTTTAGCACATGAACGTACTAATTATAGTCCATTTAATCAAATTAACATTCAAATTTGTTTTTCTAAAGCATTGTTACATGAGTGCAGCTATATTCTTAAAATTGCGTAAATTAAGGTCAATTAGCCATTTTCATAGTATTTTTCATTCATGAATTCACGCATTCACTTTACTTATATCAAGCAATTGGGAAGATCCCATGGCGCAGCATGTTGTGAATGGGAAATAATATATCCAAATCCGCACTATTTTCATTCACAAAATATTTACACCTAAAAAATTAGCACGGGTCCAATGAAAGTGCGGGACCCACTGCGGTCGCATATGTTGCAGTGCCTAAGACCTGCCCTGGTAAATAGCGGCGTATGCTATGCCGCCGGTCGACTAGTATGTAATAATTGTCAAAAGGACTTGTTTGCACGGAAATGTTTTGTTTTTTTTTTAAATTAAATTTATGTACAAATGTTTGTTTCAAATTTGGTAATTACTACCAAACTTACATACAATGTGAGCGATAAGTTTCCGTTGGCCATTGTGACACGTGTGACTAATAACATTGAAACATTATGTAACTATACTATTAATTGTCCTAAATTAGGTCCAACTTATAATGCATAGTAAATATATTTTTCCTCTATAAAAGATAGTAAACATTGTTTGTGTGTAAATAAAGTACATAAAAGGTTACATAACTAAACAATTCAAATATGAAAAAATAATTTTTGGTAAAGTATGTACTCAGATTTTCACAATGTGTTAAATATGATAAATGTCACCTAGTTTATTCACTTCAATGTTTAGGTGTCTAGAGGTGATAAAGACAAGGAGTCTCAAAGTGGGCACCAGCAGTCATGGCAGGCACAAGGGGATAACTGTATTTCTTGAAGTTGATGAATGGAAGCTTTGGTTTGTTTTGTATGAATTCGGCATTGCAGACGTGATAGCTCACAGAGTAACAAGTGAGGGTCACGCCAAATTTGGTCACTTCCTTAAAGTTATTATCAGGGCAATTAGGGATAGTGCCTACGAAAACATTCTGGTCAGCAGCATAGAACAGAACATCACAATCTGGGGGGTGAGACAAGTCCTGGAACTCAAGCTCGTTAAAGTCTGCATTCTCCAGCTCTTTAGGATGGTAAGTCTTGTGCCCCAAGAGATTCAGCTTCTGCACGTGGATGACGCCATTGTGATCCTCATCGACGATCCAAAGCTTTTGGTTGACTATCTTCCCGTCAGTTGCGGTCTCGTAGTAAAATGTTAATTTATCGGGAAACGCCTCGAGGCAGACAGGCTTCCACAAGTGAGACGACTCGCCGTGGTCAGACTCGTCATTGTAGACGTCATGACTGACAAAGTAGCCGCTGAGTACGGTCAAGAAGCGGTAGAGATTGAGAGGTTGGGAAGACGGCGGAACGCATGGTCAACAGAAGGCTCGTATGGTTCTTGGAAACGAAAGGTCTAATTGCTCCTGAACAGGGCGGTTTCAGGCATAATCGCAATTCGATGGACCAAGTAACGCTATTCATGCAGAAAGTGGCGGACGGCTTCCAGTGGGGCAACACAAATCGACCTGGTCAGTCGACGCTAGCGGTTTTTATCGATCTGAAACAAGCGTATGACAGAGTTTGGCGGCCCGGCCTATTGTTAAAACTTATGAACCTTGGAGTGGGTTCTAATATGCTTAGGTGGATACAAAATTTCCTCACGGAGAGAACGGTACAAACACGTGTTGGTAAAAACGTGTCGAGGAAACTTCCGCTAGAGCAGGGAGTGCCGCAAGGGTCGGCGCTCAGTTGTTCACTATTTTTAGTGTTCATAAACGACTTACCGGGCCTCTTACGATGTCAGAAACTTCTGTTTGCAGACGATATTGTGTTGTGGGAGTCGGGCAGGGAACGCCAGCAGCTGATTGGCTCCCTGCAACAGGCACTGACGACAGTGTCCTGTTTCGCCAAGCTATGGGGCCTTGAGGTGAACCACTCGAAGTGTGTTTACTCTTGGTTCACACTAGGACGTGATATTATCAAAGAACCAGTTGAGCTACGGATGGACGGCAAGATTCTGGCATGGGACAAAAAGCCTAAATACCTAGGGGTTATCCTCGATCAGAAATTGACACTGTGCGACCACATTCAGCATGTACGCGAAACAGCCTCCGAGAGGTTGAACATCGTAAAGAAGCTAGCTGGAACGAAGTGGGGGGCGAATGCGGTTGTACTGAGATCACTGTACATGGGTGCAGTTCGGTCTCATTTGGATTACAGTCTCCCAGTTCAAGTTTGGGCCTCGCAAACGTCTCTAGCGAAGCTCGATGCGGTCCAGAACCACGCCATACGACTTATATGCGGTACGTTTCGCACCACACCAATCGACGCTGGCGAGATCATGGCCAATGTGCCGCCGTTGAAGTTGCGAAGAGAACGAGCTGTCCTACTTGCTCACGAGAGATACGGACGGTTGGAGGAGGGATGCCCTCTCAGAAGTCTGGTCGACAACTGGGAGGGTAAGAGACGTCTCAAAAACCGGCCCTGCTTCATGCACGTGGCGCGTGGGCTGGTCAGAGAGATGAATCTACCGGTAGAGCGGGCTGCTCTTTCCCCGACCGGTGCCTTCCCCCCTGACAAAGTTTTCTGCATGCCGACGGTGCAAAGGAGCTTGATCGACCCGGAAGTCACGAAACGGTGCGATCCTAAACGGCTACTTCAAACTGCCAGAGACACCATCGCATCGTACCCGGCCGGGGTGACCACTATCTTTGCGGACGGCTCCGTGAAGATGCTCGAGGGCACCCCACAAGCTGGGTATGGGGCGGTGGTCCGACTCTCCGGCAATCCCGAAAGTGTGGAGCTGAGTGGGCCCTGCAGAGGCAAGAGCAGCACAGAAGCGGAGCTCGAAGCAATGCTCGCAGCATTGGCGTGGGTAGCGGAAAGAGTCGAAGATGGATCCTCGCCCCCAGCGGACGTGGTCATCTTTACTGATTCAATCTCTGCCCTCGATGCCCTTGAAGGGCAGCTCGCAGGTGTCGGACAGACAGAAGCGCTCCTAGCTCTAGTGGAGCGCCTTCTGCAGCTCAATGTACATAGTTTTATACAGTGGGTCCCATCCCATTGTGGTCTGGTCAGTCATCAGAGGGCTGACTTTTTAGCGAAGTCCGCGGCAGCAACGAGCACCTTAAATGATGAACCGTACAGTCTTGCGACCGTACGATCCCTAGCCGACAACAGATTGTTGGCACAGTGGTACGCTAGCTGGGACGCTTCCGAGAAAGGCCGAGAGCTTCACAAGCAGATGAGTAGACCAGACCGAAAGGACGCATGGTGGACGCTCTGCCGTGCGGAACAGGCAGTCCTAGCCCAGTTCCGAGTCGGACACTGCCCAATTGGTGCGTACTTTGGGCGGTGGAGGGAAAATTTCGACACACGGTGCCGCCATTGCTTCGAGGACGATGAGACAATAGAGCACATTCTCTACGAATGTCGCGCTCTGCAAGAAGAACGATCGGGACAAGGTAATGAGAGAGAGATGACTGGTCCATGTGTGGCAAAGGGTCTGTCCTTGTACGGGGATAAGGCGACCCTACAACTCACTGCACGCTTCCTCTTCCGTGCTCTAAGGGAGTAATCTCAGCACGGTTTATTTCAAATGGGGTATCTGATTCGGAAGGTTACTATAAGATAAAGATATCAGACCCACACATTGGGAATCTATTTTTCTAAATGTATATTCTTGTAGTCTCCCTTGGGACGAGACGTTGTCATAGTTTTTCATTCATTTTGTTTTAAATTTGTAGTGGTGTGACTTCATTATTTTGAGACGGTCGATGGATCGGTAGTTTGTATATTCTTGTAATCTCTCTTAGGATGAGGCGCTGGTGTTATTGAGTTTCTTCGTCATTTTTTAATTTAGTAGTGGCGTGAGTTCACCGAACAACAGAATTTCTTGTCAATGTTTTACAGCTCTGACTTCCGGTAACCGTAGCTCTAGTACATGAACCTACTACTGAATGGGGTTTCGTTCAGGAATGACAAGATGAGAATATGTATTGATCCAAAAGATCTCAGTAAGGCACTCAGACGGGACCATCACTCGTTGAAAACTTGGGAATCAAATCAGCGCCAGAAAAATTACCAAAGGATTATGGATGCAGTGTTTCTAGGTATTGAAGGAGCGTATTTCATCCTGTACTACATTATAGTAGCTGGTAGAGACATTGAGTGTCGTGATAGCATTTTGAAACAACTCATGCTACAAGCAGAAGTGTAAAATATCTAACTGAATTTGACAAGTGTAAGATAAGGCTAAGCACTTTATATGAGTCATATCTTTTCAGAGAAACTCTAGAACAAGACCGAGCATAAATAAAAACTATTGTTGACATGCTTCGATTAGCGAAATACAACCTAAAGTTGAAATATGACCAATGCAAGACAAAGGCAAAGCAGAGTATCTTATAAGGGTCATATCTCGTCATAGAAAGGTTAAAACCAGATCCAGCAAAGATAATTTAAAAGATGAAAAAGAATTTGAATGTAATCATGAATAAAAAAGAGGAGTTTCGAAGAGTTGAAACATCTTTGTACAAACTCTCCAGTTTTGGCATATTATGATGCCAACAAGAATGTAGAGATAGAATGTGATGCCATTACGGAAATCATTTGTAGTGGTGTGAGTTCACCGAACAACGGAATTTCTTGTCGGTATAGTAAAACTCTTACTTCCGGTAACGGTAGCTCCAGTACATGAGCCTATTGAATGGGATAGCTCCATGATTGTTTCGTTCAGGAATGACAAAAGTGAGAATATGTATTGAACCAAAAAAAATCTCAACAAAGCAATCCGACGGGAACATCACCCGATGAAAACCTAGGAATCCACTCAGCGAATCAAATCAGCGCCAGAAATTTACCAAAGATAATTTAAAAGATAAAGAAGAATTTGAATATAGTTATGAACAAAAACAGAAACATCTTTGTACAAACCCTCAAGTTTGGGCATATTGTGATGCCAACAAGAATGTAGAGATAGAATGTGATGCCGTTAACGATGGATTGGGAGAAATATTATTACAGGAAGGTCTTATAATTATATACGCATCGAGCGCTTTTATAGACACAGAGACATGATATGCTCAAATTGAGAATGAAATGTTTTCAATTGTGTATAGCAAAATTATTTACAGTTTGTTTTAAATCGTTTTTATTTTTTTTTTCTTATTGGTTCATTAGATAGCAAATAATCTTATTGTTCGACAAAAATGAAAGGTGAAATTAAATAAAATTTTATAACATTATTAATTGTCTTAAATTAGGTTTGATTATAATGCATACTAATTAGGTTTTTCTCTATAAAAAAAACTGCTTGCATAAATGATTTTAAAAAATTAGATTTTGAGATTTTAGAAAAAAAAAGTAGCCGTTGCATCAGAACTTTGAATGATCTATATTATCGTGATGTCCGATTTTCATTTTTTCTTCTACTTTCTGAGCACTAAGCGGGACGGACGGACAGACAGCAGACAGATAGAAAGACAGGCCACACAAAACTAATAGCGTCTTTTCCCCTTTCGGGGGCCGCTAAAGACAATCATAAGGTAGCTCAACATTTTCAGAAAACATGCAGAAAAGTAAATAATGTTAAACTATAAGACATTATGAATCGGCCTTGATAGATTGAAGGCATTCAAAATTTTTTATTATTTATTTCTATTTCATTGATTGGAATACGAAGTTTAAGAAATTTCAATATATATTTTGTTTT
This sequence comes from Biomphalaria straminea, assembly GCA_021533235.1. Taxonomy (NCBI): domain Eukaryota; kingdom Metazoa; phylum Mollusca; class Gastropoda; family Planorbidae; genus Biomphalaria; species Biomphalaria straminea. The sequence continues at coordinate 2,582,253 of JADKLZ010000687.1, forward strand.
TTATGTAACTTCAATGTAGTTTTAGAAAAACACAATAAATTAAGAATAATAATTTTATTTATAAAGCGCTGTTAACGTTGCACTACTAAAACGGAAGAGTCCATTAAGCGCAGGGCTCAATGTGGGACATATGGAGTAATAAGTTCGCTAAGGTACATAGGCATCTCATTGTTATATATACACTGATGACAAAGTGTAGCGACCTTGTAATGGATTCTCGTTTTCACGGGAAGCCAATGGAGCGTGGTAGCAGAATCTCGTCTTGTTTTTTTAACAACTATTCGTGCGGCGTTGTTCTGCAGCTTGGCTATTTTGACATCGGGTATACCTGCTAGCACGGCGTTGCTCAGTCAAGGCAAGTGAGTATGAGTGCCACAGCTAGCGTTTTTGTTGACTCCGTTGTTAGGTATGGTCGGATCTGGCCTAATCTGCTCATCTGCAAATAAAGACCCTTACAGAGTCGACTTATGTCTGAAGTTATGTGTGGGTCGAAAGATAGTGTTGAGTCAAAGAAAACTCCAAGATTCCTCACTACATGGACAGTTCACGATAAAAAAAAAAAACAATCTGTGTTTTCGACTTTTGAGACGTTCCCAGTGCCAATCTTAATTATTTCTGTCTTGTCTCGTTCATCTTGAGCTTATTCTCAACCATCCAATCGCTCACCCTTGCAACGGTAACACTGATTTTCTCTGCCAGATGCGACACCTCTTAGGGTACTGAGAAATCGTATAACTGTGAGTAATCTGCAAAGAAATGGTATAAGATGCCTGTTGGCCGTATGACACCGATGAGTGTATATTTATTCATAGTGAACAGTACTGGGCCTAGAACTGTTCCTTGAGGTACCCCGTACTTCAAGAGTAAGCTTGTTAATTCTGTCCCGTTAACAACGACACTTTGGGTGCGTTCAGTCAGGTAGGATCCAAGCCACTTTACGACGATTCCTCCTAAACCAAAAGTGGCAGAAAATCTGGCTATCGATTATCAAAGGCTGCGGACAAGTCCAGCTTGAAAAGAATTGATATGTGGCCTATGTCGGAATTGTGAAGTAAGTCGTTTAGTACCCTGACCACTGCTGTCTCTGTGCTACGGCACTTCCTATATGCAGATTGAAATTCTTCCAAGAGACAGTACTGTTCAAGATGAGAAAGAATTTGTGCTAACACGATGCGCTCAAGCTTTGACAGGAAGGGGAGATTTGATACCGGGCGATAGTTTTTTTTAGATATTCCGGGTCAAGACTGGATTTCTTCAATAAGGGCCTGACAAGTGCATGCTTAAATTGCTGTGGTACAATACCTGAAGTAAGTGAAGAGTTCACAATGTTAGTAATTGTGGGTACAAGCTCAACTAAACATTCGAGCAGTTGGCACATTATTTATTTGGCATCTTTAAAATAGTACTTTTGACATAATCTTCAGATACACGCTGATACTCACAAAAAGGAGAATTTTGAAAGATTGGAGAGTGGTCAAGCTGTGTTGAGTGGGAGGGCATGTCATTTCTGATCTGCTCAATCTTGCCGATGAAGAATCTATTGAAGGAATCAGGGAGTTCAGATACTGGGATAGATGACGGCAAACGTTCGTTATTTGCTTCCCCTAACATTTCAGCGGTGATCCTAAATAGCTCCTTTGAAGAATCAGAATACTACAATTTATTTCATTTACATTACTGCTTAATTTTAAAATAGGATCGGGTGGTGAATACTTTTAGTATTATCCAAAACTATTTATGTAGCCCGCAATATTTTAAGAATGCAATATGTTCAAATAATCCAATGCTCCTTATCAAATTAAAATTATCCACAATTTAGATATACGAAGAAATAATTCAAATGAACTGAAACATGAACACTTCTGCCGTTACTAAAGTAGGTCAACTTTTTTTTTCGAGGCTCCAACACTCCACATGGAAATCAAATGAACATTATTATTATTATAGCTTTTAAATAGCGCTACTTTCATGCTTGGTCCAATGTCATTTGTGGACCCCTGGGGGCAGGGGGTTGGTTTTCCGTGCTGCCTCTAGGCACTCAGTAAACACAACTCTGCCCGATTCGGGTGTCGAACCTCGAGCCCCCTTCTAGCCAAGCCAAGCGCACTTAGCCTCTCGACCACGCTTCCCAGGATTGTCTATCTTAACAGAAGACTTTAAATGTTGGTGTACAAAGGCTTTCAAATAATTCTAAACACTAGATGAATAGTCTTCAACGGAAGGCGGGACGGAAACAAAGAGAAACCGCCGATAGGGTTATAACAATAAATATATTAGTTGACCTACACACCCAGACATTCCTGTTTGACAAATTAAAGCGATAAAGACTTCTAAGGGTGCAGTCATCATACTTGAATGTTCCACAATATGTTCTTCTTTGGAGCCTACATTTTAGTTTAGATTGTTGAGCAAATAAGTTGAAGTCCAACTGACATTATTTCCCAGGAAATTGATTACATTAACATTGTTATACTTAACACAGCAGACAACAATGAGTGCGAATCAGTGTCTAAAATTTTCACTTCACCACGGCGAGGTCAATGGTTACTTTGTCACCAACATCAATAGTTCCTTGCTTTCTTTTATAAATATATTATTACGCTTCTCTCTCAGGCCTGCTCAACACACACAACACATCAAGAACTTGACAACAAGAGCTCTGGTACTTTAATAATTGTCAAATAGATAACAGCCAATACTAGACAATTGGCAACACAATCAACTACTAAAAATGTTACACTGTACATCACCGTACTAAACTTTACTCTCTCTATCTCTTCCAGGACTCGTACATAACACTTAAGAACTCCGCCAGGACCGACTTTATGGCCGACTAACAGTCCGGTCTCCTCGCTGTCCTGTCTTGAACTGCCCATACTTCCATGTGACGCTCATGGTAAATGGCAGAACTATTTAGTTCTACAAAGCATTCACTGTTAGACAGTCGTAATAATACAAACTGGGCACTTTAGTGAACATGACTAAACTATTTAGATTACTGGAGAACAGGAAAAGTATTCCAAGAAAATTATACTATTAATAAATTACTTGAAATCATCTGGTATGAATTCTCCCGTGGCAGTTGAACAATAAAGAAAAAAAATGGATTTCGCACTTGGTCGCTAACGTATTTTGATCCTAAGAATAATAATGATAAATAATGATTAGCCTAATGGCCCACAATATGCAGGTCATGCAAAAATGAGCGAATAACATTATATTGTTATATTAGTTGTGACAAATTAAGAAAAGTATAAACATACGAGTAATAAAATAATGATAATAATATAAATTTTAATTCAATAACATAATCTGCTTATTCAAATTTCCCCGGAAAACAGAAGTTGCATTTAAAAGTTCTAAATTTCTAGAAATATTTAACAAAATAGTTTAATTAGGTATATTTGTAATCTTATCTTATAGTAAATTTTGTTTTTATTGTTTTTTAATTCCTTAGTAATGATTGTGTACATTATTCTGCCCCTTCTTATATTTGAAGTACAGCTTTTATAGTAATATTTTGATGACTTGAAAGATATAGTACCTAAAGAGATCACTATTCTTCTAAATTTAATTAATGGTCATAAGTCTGTTATAAGAAAGGTTTTGTCTTATAATACTAAAATTTAGGTCTGGTGTAATAAATATACTTGGCAATTATAAATGTATTTCAAAAATTACTCTGTTTGAGTAAGCGAGTATTAATTGATTTTTTTTCCCAAAGATCACCAGAAAAAGTGAAGAACAAAGTTGAGACTGTTAGATAACTTGAAACAATCATTAATCCCTAACAGCCACAGTGGAGCCTCTGTCAATGATCGATTCTATCACTTTGAAGTTCCAAACCCACTATCTCTGACGTCATTAAATGTGGCGTCCAATGCATGTCAACTAAGACGCGTCTCTACGCTAAATAAGTACCTAACACTGGTAGTGACAGTACATGTTACTTATGGTACTTAAGTGTAGGTCTGGAAGTGACAGTAAGAAAGACTATTACAGCATCTTTTAACCTGTGGGTCGTGACCCCTTTGAGGTCTAAACACGATTTGTCATTATCAAAAGCTTACCATGCTCTCTCAGTATCGCGATATTGTTCAAAGTTTACATGTGGGATATAACAACTTAAGATTTTTAAAAGACGATTTTATTATTTGCTAAACGTTTGAATAATTGGCGTAGCTTGGGTGGGGAAGGAGGGGGGAGAATTTAAAAAAAAAACAGGGCTCCCACTTGCAGGAGCCCTGAAATGAGTGTTTTACATTAAATATTAAATATTACTCAAAATAATAAGGGTCCCCCAAATGATGGAAAATTCCTAGCTACGCCCCTGTCTTCGATGCAGAATTAGACAACCCTGCTTCAGCTCTGGAATGAATTAAATTTATTTTAAAAATATTTGCGGTGTCTGCACTGATGGCGCTCCAAGTGAAGAGATCTGGATTTTCAACGTCACTAAAATGTATGGTAACTCATCAGTCACTGTATCATCGACGAATATAAGCAGCGACGACATGTCACAAGATTGACGTCGTTAGTGATGTCAATTTTATGAAAGCAGTGCTTAAAAAAGCCGAGCGTTTTTAATACTTAGTTATGAGTTTCACGCGTCAATCAATGTTCACACTGAAATCAGTAGCGGTCTTAGGGGGTGGCAAGTGGGGCAACCGCCCCAGGCCCCGCGCTTGAGAGGGGCCCCGCGCTGGGAGATTTTATTGTCACCAACTTCGAAAACTAATGAGTGATTTGAGTGATTATAAACAAGGACTTGTTACTCTATATTTTCCCAGTATAATTACCTTACCAATTGCCATTTAAGCTCTTAACTTACATTTCTTGTTTCGAAATACCGTTCAGTTTCGGTATAGACAGCCGAGTCTAACAGGCTGTCATTGTTTAACAGTTCACAATAAAAACACACACGTGGAAGCAACCAATCCTAATTGTTTATTTGGTATATAAATAACGACGTCTAATCGGAATTTTTAGGGAAAATATGTAGTGATAAAGTTTGATCTACTCTTTGCATTATGAAAAATTGAAGTATCATAAATGCAACTTTTGACAAATTGATTTCTTAATGAAAATAATCAGTGCTTTTTTTTTTTTTACCGTCACACCGGTACGGCGTACTTCACTTCTTTCAATGTGGGGAAAAATGATCAATTGTCTTGTATTTTAGCGTTTATTATTAATTTTTTAGTAGTTAAAAGTTAGGCAATCCATCACTGAGAACTGGCACCTATTTTTTTTATAAACACTGAAAATAACTAAACAATTATACAGTGTATTCTTGACTGTCGCTGGTGATACGTTCTAAGACCGCACGCGAATGTCCGATTTTCGCGGTAGGCTATTTAATTTCATAAACGTGTAATATTTTCGGATAGAAACAGTATCACCAGTTGATGTGCTTGTATAGCCATTTTGGAAAATCAGTTTTCAGCAAGTTTGGCGATGACGTATTAAGTTTTTTTTTCCAATAGGCTGTTATACTATGCATAGACATAGTGCGGCCGTGGAAAAATCCGAGTCAACGTGTTGAAAAAAAAAACAACAACAAAAAACAAAAAAACAAAAACGCAGGAATATTTTTACCGGTCCACGAAAGAGGAAAAGACGCTTTTAGTTTTGTGTGGAATGTCTGTCCGTACGTTCGTCCGTCCTGTTTAGATCTCGTAAACTAGAAAAGATAGTAAAAATCCGACATCAAAATATTTAAGACATTCAGAGTTCTAATGTAACGGCTTGTTTTTTTCTTTTCTGAAACCAAAAAAATTTTTAAATCACTTATGCAAGCAGTATCTTTAAGAAAAACACATCACTTTTGTAGCTATCCACTATTAATTGTAACAAACACGGGATGCTCTTAAATAAAGGAGATTACTCTTTTTTTAAACAGGTTAATGCAAATTTTTTTTATATTTTTTTTTTACATTTGTATTGTAACTACTACATTTACACAAATAAAAATGTTTATTTTTTTAAAAAAAGAAACATCTATTTAGTTTGTATATAAGTTGGACATAATTTAAAACAACAATTAATAAGTAGTTTTTCCTATTATTGAGTTTCATAATTCGGTAGGAGAAGTAGACGTCGAACTTCACATTCACTTTAATGAACATACGTTCTACTGGACCGCTTGGGCACCACACAGATCTGTCAACATTCTTTCTCCATTCTACTCTGTCGTTTGTCTTTGATAGAATTTCATTCTGATATTCTTTCTGAAAATATTGAAACCTGGGTGGACCACATCGGGGGCGATTTTGAGTTCGTATTTCCACACAAACTGTCTTTGTAATCTTGTTTTTATAGATTTTTTTTTTGAAAACCCGTGATACAACCCTTCCGCAAATGTCGGGTCTGTGAAAGTGTATGGACCACTGTAGCTCCTATAGCACACTTTATTCTTATATAACATCCTATTGGCTTCAACTTGCCGAGTGAGAGAGGAGACATAATATTAGTAGTGCGCGAGTGTTTTCTTTTTTATTCGCATCTGTTAATGCAGAACAATTAAAATAAAATAGCCTATAAGATGCACTTATACGGCCAATAGTAAACCAACGTAATGTTCTATGTTTTGTTACAAATATAAGGCTCACAGCTTTGAGGCGGACACATTAGAGATCGATTAGCCCATTAGTGAAATGTGGTACGATACATATATATAGCTAAGGGCCCCGCAAATGACGCTCGCCCAGAGCCCCGCGCACTGCTAGGGCCGCCCCTGACTGAAATGAGATGGTCTCGATAGCAAACATTAAGGAGGAATTGTTTTTTAAAAAAATAGTTTTCCCTTTTTACTTTTTTGAAGAAATGTTGAATTCGTCCTATGTATTTTTGAATCTGAACATTAATAATCTAGTGCATATCTTTCAGAAGATTTCATCGGAGTAGAAATAATGGACTATCTTCTTCAAATGAGCCTTTAGAGTCAATCTTAGTACATGCCCTGTATCTCGTGAAAGAAAATATAAAACCATTGCCCCTCTCTTGTTAACATGTCGCGAGCTGCAATCTAAAATTTAGGAGGGGGGAAATGATTGGACCCCCTTCGGGGCTAGTGTCGATGTCCGGTGACTATTTTTTAAAGTAATCTTACTTAAGCAATACATTTTGTTTGATAACTAGGTAACAGTGTTCTGTTATATAATTATATTGTCTATAATAGTCTTATAAAGTTAAGAAATGAAATCTATACAATAGTTAAAAGGAAAGTTTTTCTTTAACAAATTAGGATGGTAGAAGTATATATTATATATTTAAGAAGAACATCAATATTTAGCTTGCTTCATAACTTTTACTAACATCAAGTTTGCTAAAAGCGCAATATTGATGAAATTATTATCATGGGAGGAGAATGGCTCAAGGAAGGAGATAGAGCCATGGGAAGGGTGGAACAGGTGGTAAAAGTTGACGTGGAGCAAGGTTGATGTGGATCAAGTTTGATGTGGAGCAAGGTTGATGTGGATCAAGGTTGATGTGGAGCAAAGTTGATGTGGAACAAGGTTGATGTGGAGCAAAGTTGATGTGGAACAAGGTTGATGTGGATCAAGGTTGATGTGGAGCAAAGCTGATGTGGAGCAAGGTTGATGTGGAGCAAAGCTGATGTGGAATAAGGTTGATGTGGATCAAGGTTGATGTGGAGAAAGGTTGACGTGGATCAAGGTTGATGTGGAACAAAGTTGACGTGGATCAAGGTTGACGTGGAGCAAAGTTGACGTGGAGCAATGTTGACGTTTAGCAAGGTTGATGTGGAGCAAAGTTGACGTGGAGCAAGGTTGACGTTAAGCAAAGGTTGAAGCGGAGCAAGGTTGAGGAGCAGAATGGCTAATAAGTTGCCTAATTGTATTAATTTGGTCGTCATTCTAATTCATTTGATTGATTCATTTGTGTTTTATACTCCTTTAGAATGTGTGTTACATTGTCAGGAGAGGCAGTCCATGTTTCTCTTCGCTCATCAATGGAGTTATACTTTGTATATTGATGTCATAACTTTTTTATCACTATTTATCTATTTAATTAAAGTAACTATTTGATAGTTTTTTACCTAATAACAAGAAATACATGTCATACATCCTAAAGTAAAATTATTCACTTTACAAAGCAGTTTTAACATAGAGTGATATAAAAAAAATATTAAAATTATGCAATTTATGTAAATCTTTTGTGTTCAAAACACTATTCTTCTTTTCTTTTTAGAAACGATTAAAATCCCCTCCCCACGTTACCCAATTGGAGAATTAACCTTTTAAAGATAGGAAAAAGAATTAAAAGTGAATCTATTGACAACCGTCAAAAAACCGAAGTTTCAATCGAGGTAGAATTTGTTTATATAAAATAATAATAATAATAATAATAATAAAAACAGTTAAACGCTTTAGTGATGATATCCGCATGTCTTTTGGCTTCGATAAGTGCGGTATCATAAGCATAAAAAAGGGCAAGGCAGCCAAAACTAACATTGCATGTGAAGGGATCGAGGAACTGGACTCTGCCTCTCTTTATAAATATCTTGGGATAAACCAGAATGCCAAGATAAACCATAAAAAATTAAAAGAGGACTTTCTTGGCAAATACAAGCAAAGAATTAATAAAATTCTCAACACAAAACTGTCTGGCGGTAACCTCATCACTGCAATAAATAGCTGGACCGTCCCAGTGCTCCTATACACCTTCGGTGTCATCAAATGGACTGACACCGACCTACTTGACATTGACAGGCTCACGAGGAAATTACTAACCAAATTTCGATGCTTACACCCCAAGTCCTCCACCATAAGGTTATACCTGCCCAGGAAGGATGGAGGCCGTGGATTGCAAAACATCTTCAAACTGTGTAAGACGCAAGTATCAAAAATACGATCAAAACTTCACGCCTCCAGCAACGAACTAGTTTCCTTCCTACGCAAATACGACTCCGATGCGACCCCTCTGAACCTACACAATGTTGATGTTAATATCGGACTGAACGACGCAGGGCATGAGATTCGTCAATGGGAAGAAAAAACACTCCATGGAAAATTCCCGGCTTTACTACATGGGGACAACATTGACAAGACTGCTTCCTTAGCATGGCTCAAAGTAGGTCATCTCTACCCTTAAACTGAAGGCTTTGTTACAGCAATACAGGACAGAGTAATTAGGACAAAAAATTACGAGAAACATATCCTAAAACTCAATATTGTTGACAAATGCCGAAAATGTGGAAATGTTGGTGAGTCAATTGAACACATAATGGCAGGATGTTCAGCCCTATCGGAATCTGCCTACTTAGGTCGCCATAACCAAGTTGCAAAGCTAATACACCAGCAATTGGCTTTGAAACACAATTTGATCGGGAAGGATACTCCTCCTTATTACAAATACTCGCCACAAGAGGTTCTCGAGTCTACTGATTATCTGCTGTACTGGGATAAACCTATTTTGACCGACAAAACAGTAGATTTTAATCGCCCTGATCTGCTGCTCATCGATAAAAAGCCGCTACCATTATCGACATTGCCGTACCACTATCTCACAACTTTAGAAAAACTGAGTTAGAAAAACAAGGAAAATATGGGAACCTAGGCTTGGAAATTAAGCGTCTATGGAAGCTTTCTAAAACAACAATATACCCCATTGTTATATCAACCGAGGGGATAATAAAAACTGACCTCACAGATACCTTCAAGGCCCTTGGCATTCCCAGGAACATTCTCGTTGCCTGTCAGAGGGCGGTACTGCTGCAGACCGTGTGAATAGTCTAAGAGCTGAGCCGAAGGCTCTTCGAGCTCTAAGTTTGAAAAAAAACCTGTCTGAATCCGTCCGAGAACAAAAACAAACAGTAAAAAAAAAAAAACCTGCGGACCACAGGCCTGTCTGGGAGAGACCCGAGTCAATGCTTATAGGGCATTGCTGTTTCCAATACCACTCGGTGGCACCGGGGGCCTCCACCATCTACCTTCGTTGTACCAAGCTAACTGTGCGGAATCCGCCATTGATGAGACGGTCCCTTGAGGAACAGCGCATGGATTTGTGACTGGTTTGTGGGAGCTTTCTTACAAATCCGCACCGTGAAGGGGCAAGACTCTCGTCCGCCCATGGGCACTCCCACGGGAATCATATTTGTTACCCTTTCGCCTAGCCACTTCCTCTAGTGAGCCGTTTCCACGGGAGCGCCACGTTGAGGCAGGATAACGTGCTCCCGCTGCTGCAGACCTGCCACATCACTAGAAAATTCCTCAGTGGAAACTGATAAAGGGACTACGATGAATTTTGTTTCTCTTTAAAGAAACTCGACCCTGGCTGCGCCAGAGAAAGAATACTCGTGCTTTTATCATAATAATAATAATAATAATAATCTTTATTGTCCGTAAGGAAATTTGTCTTACAATTTGTGCATTATACCAAACAAAATATTAGAACTTAAAGAAAAAAACAAATTGTACATTCACACCAGACTCACTCATAATGTAAATGTGAAAAGTTTACAGCAGATCTTTTCTATTTAATGATTTGATTGCCAGGAGGAACAACTCCTTACAAAAGTGGCCAATAAAAGAGAGAAATCCTTACAAAGGATGACAGATAAAAAACATGACAATGACAATGTGAATGTCAATGTGAATGTCAATGTGAATGTCAATGTGAATGTTAGAAACTTGACCTGCGAAGTATTTAAGGAAAAATGTTAATAAGTAATTAGCTGTAAAGTAAGTGTCTCATTGGTTACTTCTTTTTAATAATTGTGTGAAGTTTCAGCATTTATCCGAAAATGGCTGTAGGAGAAATAACATGCGCACACTTTTTACAAGACAGACAGACAGACAGACAGACAGACAGTGAGTTGACAAAAGGTTTCTGTAACAAAAAAAATGTAACTCCATGTCCGATATTTTCTTCTAATAGTTTTTAGCTGGGGAAAAAAAGCTTTTCATTGGGTAATGATAGTTTATGTTCTTTTATTTGTAACTGAACAGCAGGGGCGTAGCTAGGATTTACTGTCATTTGGGGGCCCGGGGGGCTTGACCTCTTTGGGGGGGGCTGTATTTTGCGTAATATTGAATGTAAAAAAACCACTCATTTCTGGGCCCCCTCAAGTGGGGGCCCGGTCTGATTTTCAATATCTTCCCCCTCTATATCTAATTATAAATAATTTAAACATATTGTTTTTGTTTTTTTGGTAAAATAGCACACACTGATTTGAGAATAAACAATTATTATATACGGATACAAACACTTTTTAAGTGGCGAGTTATATGTCACTATTTCTGACAAAAAATTGCACTGAAGCCTCGACTAACATGATAAGTTCGTTTGTGTTTTTCACGATTAAGAAAAGGTTTTATCAGCTTCTAAATCAATTTATAGTCAAGTGATTTATTCTTAGTTGTCCTATTTGCCTTGATTTCATGTTAGATCTATTTTCTTTCACGTTTAGTACGAAGAAATATGAAACATCTTGTGTATCAACTTTTTATCTCGCACTATTTGGTTCTACAAAGCAAGCACAGTTGGACAGTCGTAATTATACAAACTGGACACTTTAATGTACAGGAATAAATTATTTGGATTACTGGTGGATAAAAACGTGATTTCAAGAAATGTATACACTTAAAATCATCTTCTAACAAGATTACAAAGAGAGTTTGTGTGATACACAAACTCAGAGGCGGCCCCCGTCGGAGTCGGATCCCTGTCAGATTCGCCTATTCGCAAGATGTTTCGGATGTTCCTTCTAAGTCCCTGGCTCAATTCCTGTATGCTCCCATCCTTAAACTATCGCAATATTTCTGAAAGAACAGTAAAGGTTAAATCATATTTTCAAAAGCCTTTAGTGTTTTTTTCTAACCGTGACGGACAGACCAACCAACAGACAAAACGCACAAAAAATATGCTTGTTTTATTCTAATGGGGGCACTAAACAATTTTTTTTTTTTTAAATCTGATTTTTTTTTAAATTTAAGAAATTAGTTTAGAATTATGTCATTTCGGGCTTTACGCTAGTACACGAAAGCCGCTGCTAAAAGTTCATTTAAAAAAATGTGCATGATATCTATATGCCAGAAGCATTTCTTATAGTAACATTTCCTCCCTTACATTTACGTAATTGTTTTAGAATTGGTGTTTTGTTATTAAAAAATCGCTTGCATAATTAATTTTTTAAATTAAACAGTTTGCTTTTAGAAAACTAAAAGTAGCCGTTGCACCTAAACTTTTCAAGCCGCATTTAATGGTGAAATAATATTTTTCGTATCTCTTCTAGTTTTGGCGCTCTGAGTCTGACAGACGGACAGACGGACAGACAGACAGAAAGTCATTTTAAAAAATGTCCGTGATATCTACATGCCAAGAGCATTTTTTCTAGTAACATTTCCTCCCTTACATTTACTTAATTGCTTCACAATTGGTGTTTTATTATTAAAAAATCGCTTGCATAATAATTTTTATAAATTAAACGGTTTGCTTTTAGAAAACTAAAAGTATCCGTTGCACCTAAACTTTTCAAGCCGCATTTAATGGTGAAAAAATATTTTTCGTATCTCTTCTAGTTTCGGCGCCCTTAGTGTGACAGACGGACAGACGGACATTTTGCACAAACCTAATAGCGGCTTTTTCCCTTTACGGGGGCCGCTAAAAATTAGCCTGACGCGGTTATACAATGACTACATGAGACGAACTCTTTAGAATGCTGAATTTCGCACTTAGTCGGTAATTCGAATTTTGTTCCAGAGATTTATGAAGATAAGTTTATGATACATCTGATGGCCAACTCTATGTGGGCCACACAAAAAATGACAAAGCATTCTTAATCCCAATTTTAAATAAAAAAAAATTCGAACAATTTCAACATATCTACAAAACATATTGATAGTAATATAAGGTTTAGTTCATAAAAATATTCTGCTTATTCAAACTTGTCCGTAAAATAGAAGATGCCATTAAAAATTCTAAATTTCTAGACATATTTAATAAAATAGTTAACATAAGTTTATATGTAAGCTTATCTTGTAGGAAATTAAGTTATTTTTTTTTTCATTTAATTTCTTAGTAATTAGAGTGTACATAATTCTTTCCCTTATAAAATTTGAAGTGCAGTATTATTGTCATATTTTGATGACATAAAAAAAAAATAAAGCTATTAATAGATCACTATTTCTCCAACTTCATCTTCAGTCATAAGTTTGTTATAAATATGTTTTCTTTTATAATATTAAAAAAATTAAAATGTAGACCTGGTGTAATAAGTTAACTTCGTTACAGTTGTACTTCTGACCTCGACAATTACTAAGATGTTTGAGGACCTGCGTATTAATTGAGTTCCTTGCAATGACGAGCACAAGAACAATGAAGAACAAAAGTCCAGACTGTTACAAAAATTTGAGATATACTTCATCCGTAAAGAGCCACAGTTCGAGTCTATG
>JADKLZ010000687.1:2602503-2614072 GCA_021533235.1 Biomphalaria straminea
AAAAAAAAAGATGATTACGTCATACATCTAGTCTTGCATGTTAACCAATGACTTACATTCTGCCATCTCAATGGTTTTCCTGGATGCTCAAGCAGCACGTTCTATGCTCTAATAGCAATAGGGAAGAAAGAGCATTTGTACAGATTTGTCGTAGCATATAAAATTGGATTACAGATTATTGTATCTTTGTATGTTTCTGAGTATTTCTTTATATTTTGTTTTTTGTATTTGAAGATTATGGTTCAATGTTTTGTGCATAATTGCTACTTTACTTTTGAAACTAAAGGCTTACCATATTTAGATGATTTTACTAAAGTTGTTAATCTAGTCAAATATGAATATTATTGAATCTCAGTACCCTATTTTGTGTCTGCTCCAGTTTTTTAATGTTTTTTTTTGAGTTGAGGGGTCACAAACAGAGGATGCATATTCTATCAGAGGCATATTAAAGGTTAAATAACATTTTAGTTTGATGTTTTTAATTGATTTATAGAAATTTATTTGAATAAACCCTAATGATTTCTTTGATTTGTTAATAGTTTTATCAATATGGGGATTCCATAACAGTTTTTATTATAACACCTAGGTATTTTACATTTTTAGTCTATGTGTTACTGACTGTCGTATTGAATGTGGGCTGGTGCGAATGGTACTTAAAAGTTAAAGGAAACCAACTATTTTCCTGATAAAGTTAGGTAAAAATGTCTTCCCGATAGGGATTTGTTCCAAACTCCCTGGGTTAGCAGTAAGCTACTATTCAATTTTATTCTTGTTGAAAAGATAGCTTTTCCCTACACTAGTGACCAACAAGGACTAGCTAATACTTTGTCTTTACCAAGACCGTGGACTAGCTCGTGTCCGATGATAGAGCCAATTGCACCAAACATCATCGACCTACAAAGAAAAAAAGAAAGAAATGCATCACAAAGCTTGACGTAGTTGGACTTCATCATGTTTTTTTTTTACATACGTTCTTTTAATATGAAAAAGTACGACATCAGTGTTAAGGAAAAGTTGAAAAATGTATTCGCACGATAGTATTTGTTAATCACTAAATTTAGAAAGCCTTCAGGACAGAAGACTCAAAAGTAAAGTAGCAATTATACATAAAACACTTAACCATAATCTTCAAATTCAAAAACAAAACTTAATAAAATACTCAGAAAGACACAAAGAAAAAGGCACATTCCTCGTCCCATATGCTAGAACAAATTTGTACAAAAGCTCCTTCTACCATAGCGCTATTAGAGCATGGAATGGATTATCTGAACTAGCCAGGAAAACCAGTGACTTGGCAGAATTTAAGTCATTGGTTAATATGCATGACTAAATGCATGACGCGTAGGACGTAATCATCTTCTTTTTTGATGTAACGTCTGTATTGTATAAGATAAGATAAGATTTGTTTGACAAAAATAACAAAAGACAGTAACAGAATTTACCTTAAATACTTTGGGGAATACGTTGGAGTCTGTAAAAATCCTAAAGGTATTTCTGAAAATAATATTAGAATATTATTTATTAAACACTTAAACTTAATAAACACACAATAATAAGAGTTGTCGTCGAGTCCGAAAATTAAGGAGGTGTACAGTATTTCATGCATAAAATTAAACGTCCATGTTGGGATAAAAAAAGACAATTTTCTAAGGACTTAAAAATGTCCCAAAAAAGCCCGCATTGTGGAGGCTGTTCAGCACGGCACAGCGCTAGACAGGCCACTGTCCTGTTGGCTCTTATTTCTCACGGCTATGGCCAAACCTTTTTCAAGGTGCCCCCACTGCGGGGAGGAAGAGGAAACTGTGTCTCATAATCTTTTTGACTGCCCCAGACTTGCTGATATCCGTCTTGATATGTCTGGAAAACCAAAACTTCTCGACCTGTATGGTGACGCCTACGCACTACGCAAGACAGCAGGGTTTCTGTCCAGGGCTTTTGCAAAGAGAGGATTCAAGCCTCTCAAGTCCTCACACAAATGGAGTTTAATAATGATGATGAAGGACTTAAATTTAATTATTCATTTATTTATTTGTTGCTGTTTTTTTTACTGGCTTTAGACCTACACATAAATCATCTTTGTAATGGTCCCTATTTTCAGCTGCACATATTAGGCAACATCCGATCTGATTATGTAACAACAGAGTCAACAGAAAAAAGCTTGTAGCCTAGTATGTTAAGTCTCCCCGCGAGGTGTTGAGTATTTTAAATATAACTAAGTTCGACTGGAGGTAACACTGAACTCAAACTACTTTGGTAACACAGGTGAAAGGCTGAAACAATCAAGATATGTACTGGACGCTGATGATGACAAACAAATACGTTTAACGATCAATGAGGTAATAGTCCGATGTCGAATCCGATACCCCATTATACGTGTCAGTAGTATAAATACTTTACATAACTGTCAATATGATAATGTAAGGCAAACAACGAAACGCTTCTTGGTCATGTCTCAAGTGTATTTTACAAGAGAGAGGAAAGACAGGCAGAGGAAAGACAGACAGAGGAAAGACAGACAGAGGAAAGACAGACAGAGGAAAGACAGGCAGAGGAAAGACAGACAGAGGAAAGACAGACAGAGGAAAGACAGACAGAGGAAAGAAAGACAGAGGAAAGACAGACAGAGGAAAGACAGACAGAGGAAAGAAAGACAGAGGAAAGACAGACAGGAAAAACAGACAGAGGAGAGACAAACATAGGAAAGACAAAGAGAGAGGTATAAGATGTTCTACCAATCGAATTCGAAAATAAATTCCAATAAGCTCCAGCCTTTGTTACCGGCACGATCCATGAACTGGAAGAAAAACAGAATAAAATAAAAGTATTAAAAACCAATTGTAAGGCCAACATGTTGGCAATTGTATACCATTTTATTCATGTAAAACTAAACGTCAACATACACATGGTTAATGAGTACTAACAGTGTTTTACATGTCGTTCGTAACTCCCTCTATTTCCGTACGCAGTGTGCGGTGCGTGTGCTTTGTAAGCAAAAGCTAGATTTACATAGTCTTAGAATATATTATGAAAACGTTAGAGAAAATTTGAATGTAAGAGTAATATATTTGTCAAAACAATTATTTTTTTTTGGCTTTAGTTATAATCTTTGATTTTTCTTCTTCCTCTCAATTAAGTATTAAAATATTTTATACTCTATGTTGATTATTAACAGCACCCTCCCCCCACACTAGCACCCGCTGTTTCACTTTTCGTGCCGTTTTATTACAATAACCTCCCCATAGCTTTTTTTTTTTTTACATCCTCCAATCGATCGACCCATTTCAGTATTTGAATTCTAGATATTGGTTAGTTCCTACCTTATTACTTACATCGGTATTAGACGCTACAGACATTATTTAGGATTTTAGGCCATCAGTTTCAGGCTTAGAGGAGAAAGCTGCCTTTTCCAAAGGCCCCAATTGAATTTCCCGTTCTAAAAGCTGCATTTTCCGAAGGCCCCAATTGAATTTCCCGTTCTAAAAGCTGCATTTTCCAAAGGCCCCAATTGAATTTCCCGTTCTAAAAGCTGCATTTTCCAAAGGCCCCAATTGAATTTCCCGTTCTAAACGCTGCTTTCATTTTGGTATGGTTTCCCGTTACAAATTAAGGAAATATGAATTTGTTTTTTCATTCACTGAAATCGATAATTGGACTCTGGTGGTAAAAAGAACGTATGTACGAAATCGTATGCGAATCCGTTTGATAAGTTAAAGAGACCTTTTGATAAGTACATGGGGGCGCACAAAAAGTGATATTTAGGCTAATTTTCTCATAATGGTATTTGAGCTATAATTAGTATTTTTTAATTGCACTATCTAAACAAACAAATGTGTTTAATGTTATATATAGTAAGGTAGGTAAGGTGTCCCCTTCAGACCTTGCGATCTATAGGGCAGACGATGTTAAGGTCATCTGTTTCTTTAGCTAACGGTTAACGAGCAAGGTGTTATATGGCCAGCACAACGACCAACCGCCTTTACTTTCCCCACCTAAAGTGAGGTACCCATTAGAGTTTGGTGGACTCAGGGGCGCCCTAAAAATCACGAAATTCAAATTCCAATCATCATCGGGATTCGAACCCAGGACCTCAGGTTTGGAAGCCAAGTGTTTGACCATTCGACCACCACATCCCCTTAATATTATATACTCCTTACGTATGTCCATAACCATTGATGCTACGTCATCAATACCGAATTAAGACTTTAAAAAAAGTTGTTTGAGAAATGGTGCACTTTGTGTCCCTTTATAAGGCCAGAATGTACAAGTCTGTTTATCTGGGGTTCGAGGGGGCATAGCTTATATCGCCTATCCTATAGTTAAATATGAGATGTAGGTTTGGTATTATCCACACCTTACTTAGTTCCTTACCTTGTACTGAATGGTAGATTTGATTTCTTGGCGGTCTGTTTGGACTTGTATCGATGGAAGTCTTTAACAACGTCCAGAAACTGACCTTCACTGGTGAAACTCTTAATTTGTTTTCCACATTTTCATATACAGTAGAGAGATAAATGAAGAATACATTTTATTAAAAATATATTACTGTAATTGTAAAACTTAGTACAGTAGGTTTAAGTAACATTTGCTCATAGTTTCTAGACATTGTAGAGAGGGCATTGCCCTACACCAGAGGTTCTCAAACTTTTATTTTTAACCCGGGGATCTGTTTTAATAGTCGAAGCCTGCCCACGGACCTCCAAGTGAAAAGAAGAATCATAAATGCCTGTGCCTAGTATATAAGATAAAAATGAAGTGTCTGTGAAGATTATAACTTTGAACTGTTAAAAAATCCCAAACTACATCAGCACTTGCCGCAGCCTTATAACACGTTGGAGAGGGAGAAACTGATGTGTGTGCGACATCTTGCAACGGAAATAATGTAACACATTTTTGCGAGCGACTAACAGTGCGTTTAAGCTTTTGTCTCTCTTCTGTAGGTTTGCGTTTTTCTAACACGTTTGGTCGTCTCTTACAAGACTTAAATTTAACATTTTTGTGTAAAACACCCACAAAAAACATCCTCTCCATACCACCAGGTGGTTACATTGTACAAGCAACGCAAATGCTACGTACTCTTAAGCTTTAAAGTATCACACCTCCATCCATTTGTTTTCTTTGACTATATTTGTGCTGCACTGTTATATTTTTTTTCACTTGAATAACAATGATTTATTTGATACCGGGTGAAAGTGCAACGGCGCCTGGTGACTACATATGCCCAACCTGCGATCGCAGCTGTGTATCAAGGATCGGCCTCTTTAGTCACACAAGAGCTTGCAAGGGGAAAAGATCGTCTCTAGAGACGTAAAATGCCACAGACATTTGATACCGTACGAAAATATTGACTATGATCTTGGTCCTGACTACTTTTACTTTGTCACTGTTGGCCACAAGTTAGGTGTGTTGATCTGGAACTGGCTCTAGGACATATATAAGCCACAACCTTCTCTGGGTGTAATGACACTTCTGTAGATGTATGTCACAAGACCTCCTATCGTAGTTGTGGATGATGTTGTTAGCTTTCCTTGAGGTGCAATAATAAGTTGCTGGCTGACAGGAGAGTAGTCTTGTGCTGCCGGGGACTATGACTTGAATAATATATTATTTTGAACAAAAACGATCTAGGATACAAATAGAGTGAATTCTTCGATGAAATAAAACACTGGAACTTTATTCAAACTTAACATAAGTACAGCTATGTACAAGATCTGATTCAATAAAATGAATAGTAAAACTTAGGCATCTTTCTTATAAAAAAATATAGAGCTATTAAAACACATCCGCTCACAAGAACGACTCTGCATAAAACTAATATTTCCAGAATCTTCTAGCCGGGACATTAGACGCCAGCCTCGCTTTGAGCTATACCATTCAACCAATCGGATTCATGCATCTAGACGACGTCATTTCTGCAAAATTGTCCAAGTCTAAAAATAACCTACTTCTTTGTTAGCCGGGAGAAATGACCTTGAATTACAGATAAACAACTTGTTTATGTGACAATGTATAACTTTTGTTGGTCACTGTTCTTTTTCTGTTGTGAAACTGAGTTAAAAGGCAAAGATTATGGGTTGACTTCTTTTTCAATAAGCATGCTATTCGTATTGTGCTACCTGTTAAGGTACTGTCTTTAGAAGATGACTTTTTCTTGGATTCATTATCAACTGTGCCTTTATTGCGTGAATGAGAGGTAGCTACAACTTTAATAGCTCTTCTAAATGATCTGAATTGAACCAGTTAGTCTCAAAGCCACTATGTAGCTGTGCCTGGGTCAGAAAAGGACGAAAGTACTTGAATGATTTTATCACTACTGGTCTTCATAAAGTTGGAGTTAGTCGACTCAGAGCAAATATACAAATCATTTAAATCCATGTAGTCTTTTAGATCTAACAATCTAGCCCCGACTATTTCTAGTGTTTTTGTTTATATTTGCACTATTTTATATTATTAATTTTCTTGAGGATACCTCAGCTTTTTAGCTTTTTTATGCGAAGTATATGCGCAAAATATTCTTAAGGTAAACTAAAATTTAAAATTTGTAGTGTTATGTATATAGTTTTAAACTTTAATAAATAGTTGATAAAATTAACGTTTTTTTTTAATTTTTTATTATCTATAAATAAACAAATATTATATTATATTATAATTAGAGAATTTAAAATCTATAGGTATTACAAAAAATATAACATAATCTTTCTTTATCAAAATATTTAATGTATATAATATAAATGTCTTTGTTAATAAAAGAATAAATAATTGTTCCCCTTTACACGTCTTTATGGGATATTTATGACTTACACATTAGCTGCTTCAAAGGCTCGTATATTAATACCAGTCATTAGCTCCCACTGTCCCTTCTAGAGCGTCTTATAAATCTAATAATCTATATTAACACCCAGCCCAGTATGTGTGGTTTGTTTGTCCGTTAAACTAGACAAGTTATAAGAAATACAATTTCATCATATTTTGTAGGATACCAATACTAACAGCGCTTTTGGTCGCCTCGAACTGAGAGTAGGCTTTGGATCTAGATGGAACTAATGTCTTCTGCTGCTGAAATTTGATTCGATATGCCAACAGTTATCTGCCGCTATGTCGGTAACATAGAAAAAGAAGAGAAAAGGATAAAGAGTAACGTGGGTGCGGTGTAAGGTAACCTATAGACGATGTCCAATAAATAAGAATGTCAAAAAAATGTCACTGGCTTGGTAAAATTTAAACTGTTACATTCATTCAAGCTTAAAGTATCTTGTAAAAATCAGGGCAAAAGCTAAAACTACAAAATGTTTAAGCCTTTAGTTCTCTGCAAATATCATTAAACTGAGAACCCTCTTGTCAAGCCAAAACAAAAGTAACAAACAATTTGAGACATGCGGATTAATGAATCTTATACGAGCCACTAGCACTAAATAATCTTGTAATTCTATGAACTCACAATTTCAGCCAAGCTATTGGTGAATGAGTCATTCAGGAGGTAATTTGGGTAACCAACTCGAATCTTTATGCGTTGTATCTACATAATGAAAGAAGATAATATTCCTTAACGTTGAGAAACAGTCACTGTAAAATCTATTAGACACGTAGTTTATAGTATTAGTTATTTAGTGACGCACCATAGAAGACGTATATTGAACGGGACTAAGTGACGTCTGGCATATTTCAGTTAGAGACAGTAAAATCAGTTAGCGGTAGAATCCTCTAGGGTAAAAATGTGTTTTTATTTGACAGAGACTTTGACTGTGGCCCGCTTCTATTGAATTCAATGTCTTATGAATTGTTCATCAGTGTCAACCACATCTTTTACTAGTCACAAACAGATGCTGTTTATTCTGTGTTGTTAGTCTACTGCACTGAGATACACCCGAACAAGAAAACTCAAACGCGTGCTGAGTAATTGTCAGAAATTGACAAGCATCTACAGTTTTGACTACAATACAGATTAAGCGACCCATCACAACACACACATATACCTATGTATACCTTAGCTCGTAAAGATATTTTTGTTTCTCTTGACAACCAATCATTCTCATCAACAGTGGACTGTACAGCCTGCACTACCTCAGTTGTGACTGTTCTTATCTAAATGTTAAAACATTAGAGTAGTCAAGCTGGTGAATGAAAAGATTTTATGCAAGCAACTCTTCACCCAAAAAAAAAAAAAAACACATCATTCCGGAGTATAGCCATCAGCATGGATTCTGTTAAAGGGATACATTTTTAAAAAAATAAAAAATTTTCTTCTTTTTTTTTTGTATTATGCACTGTCGCTGACGATACTGAAAATTGTAGCTTACATTTATATCATTGTGTTGTAACAACATTTAGTCACCTTTATGTAAAGTAAAATAAAATCAGTTTGTAACGATCTATGAGTTGTGGAAGACATGGGGAAAAGTTAATCAAAGTTGTGGGACTTTTGAAAATAGGACGATAAAGTTTCTGGAGATATGAAAGATGTAAAGTGTTTTATGCGGCCCGCGAAAACCTAAATAAATGAATCATTGTAAATATCTATATATAAGATGGTCATAATGACCTCCAATTATCCAAGGCCGGTCCCGACTGGCAGTTCCGAAAAGTAGGTGAACATCTGGAATTAAAACATTCTGATGTTCGGTAACACATTAGTATTCACTAGTCAATCATTAGATCAATATGGAATCTCAAGGAAGAAATTGTTAGGTTCCTTGGTGGACATTGACTGTGACCCTTTCCTAATATTTTTAATGAAGAGCTGAAGACAGACTTCATGTTTATCATCGGAAGCACTGTAATTTTGTTGTTTGCACATGAAATGTATGTGCATCTTAAATCTTTTCAAACGAAGCGTATATATACATATCTATGCGGCCCGCCTATTCCCCATATGTAATAGTAGTATTTAGTGGTTGAAGAGGGTTGCCCACCCCTGCTTTAGACAATTATTTATTGTAACCCTAACAAGACGCGAATCAATAAACTTAAAATGTTCAATTGGTAATTATTTTGTTTCATATCGAAAAAGGGAAGAAACTTGGACATTATTGGTAAGTATAAGTTTAAAGACTGAATTTTTCCCCTTTAGATAAGCTCTTTTTTTTTTTTTATATTTTTTAAAGCTTGTTAACAAATTCAAATCACTACACTAACACAGCCTTTCAGTCTCACGTTCTGGAGTCGTCTCCCCTAAGACCAATTATGACAATGCCACCTATCTTGCATCATTCACAATCAAATGCTAACATCCTTCCCCGTTACCAGAGAAACACATAAACATAGACCCAATAACACTGCTATGATCCTTTCTACATCTTTCTATATAGGTTTGTTCTGTCACATCCATTGAAGACACTCTATTGCTGAAATAGACATTGTCTGCTCGTGGTTAATTTCATCTCCTCCTTTCGACGCCCTGGGGTGGCTCAGTGCTACAGCACTTAGTTTAACTCTTTCACTCCGTAATTATTTACCACATTCTGGTGGAATCAACGTTGGTATCGTCAGTTAGGAGAGAAAGAGTTAAGAATGTATGGTCTCGGGTTCAAATTTCGGTATTATTAGGACGCCCCTGAAGCTGAACTTCGTTTGGGAAAGTAAAGGCGGTTGATTCTTGTACATATGACTACCTCAATAACCGTCGGTCCAAGAAACATTGAACCATTACATCATCTGGAAATTTAAAACTATTCACACAATTTAGACTAATCGTATTGAAAATGGCAATCTATTTACGACTTAACTTGGTTCAAATCCTCTTGGTTGGCATAAGCTTCTACATACATTCTGTCTACAAGAGCTGGATATATCATCGTAGTATGTTTTACACAATTTTCCCACCATTCTCGTGGCTGAGTGAACTTCAAATCCTAAAATAATAGACGAAAAACAAAAAAAAATAATAATAATATAGATTATCTTAAAAACTGCCCTACAGCCCAATAAAAATATATTATTTTTTAAAAAATTCACGAATAATAAATTACATATTTTCACTCCTAACTAACGATACCATCGTTGATATGATCCCAGTAAATTAAATTAATTTTTTATTTATAAACGTTTATTTGCGTTATATAAAAAGAGCATACATTCTCCTATAATTCTATAACAAAAGTAACGTTTTCTGATAACTTAAAAAAATGTTATTGATGTTTAATCATAGGTTAGAATGTACCGATGCGAAAAAATGTACAATTCTGTCAAAACATGGAAAATAATAAACCTCAATCACCAATCGTAAACAAACAACATTTAGCCACGTGATTGTTTGTTTGTTTTACATGTTTCGGATGTTCCTTCAGAGTTGAAGATAGTAACTTCCTAGTCCAAACCTCCCGCAGGACGACGGGGGATGGGAGCGGGCAGGGTTTGAACCCGTGACCATCGATAAATCCAAACGACAGTCCAGCGTGCAAACCGCTCGACCAGGCAGCCATCCATCTGTTCTATGAAAATTATGTAATCCATCAAGAATGTCAAGTGATACGTATTGTTCATTGCTTTATCAATATTATGACGTGGCTAAATGTGTTTATTTACAATTTGCGAATGAGTTCCGTTACGGAGTTAAAGTGTTAATATTAATTGAAAGCGCAAAAAATGAATGGATGCAAAGAAATCAAAGACATACTTACCAAATACATTTCATCTAAGAACTTGATAAACGTTGGTCCTAGTGCAAATGCGAACTTGGCCACCACAAACGACATTAAATAATTGGAGAGGATACTGAACAAGAATATAATGAATTGTTAAAGGAAAGAAGTTTTTTGAAATGTGGAGTTAATTTAATAACTTTAACCATTTTATTTGATTAGCTACAAAGCAAAGTGCCACAAAGGCAGTCATATTTGTGTAAGACAGCAGTATACACAAAATCAAGATGAATATAAATGAAAAGTAGGCCTAATAGTTATGAAAATTGGTAATATAAATTATAAATTATGATTATAACAATAATAATGAACAACAATATTCGCAACTATCAATTAAGTCACGCGATTCACAACCAGTGCAATGATTATTTTAACCTAATTACAATCCAAGCCATTAACTTAATAAAGCTATATATTAGAAGCAAATAACAATATCGATAAATTCTATAGCAGGATTTAACTCTTGAAAGAAAAGGCAGAGAATTAACTTTATGAATAGGCCTATACTTTTTTTTTTTTATAGTATTTTTACAGACTTAGAATTTAACAGTTCAGCTATTTTTTTAATATTGGGCCTGGAATAATATTTGTTTTAACTAATCTTATTCTGTATAATTTAAAATGCTCTCAAAATGGCCTCCTTCAATTTTACAATGTCACGTGAAGGACGAAAATAGAACCTGGTTGTCGTACGTTACTCCTCTCCCCTGCAAGCAGCTGTTGGCTCCGAAGGAACGGCTATAGCTGGTTATACCAGGATGTAGCACTGTATGCTGAGAACTGCTTAGGGGAATTTTCTCTTATTTAACTCTCAAAGTTTTTCAAATGTTTTTAATGGGGTAGCCAGCCAAGGTTAATATGTCCCTCCTGACGGAAGCTTTCTTACGCTAGATAGATAGATAGATAGATAGATAGATAGATAGATAGATAGATAG
>JADKLZ010000687.1:2622045-2639311 GCA_021533235.1 Biomphalaria straminea
AACATTGTAGACAGAGGGGTGAAACATAGACATTGTGTACAGTGGCATGGGCATAGTTGACAAAGGTCTAGAATATGGATATTGTTGACAAAGGCGTAGTATATGTACGTTGTTGACAGAAGCGTAGAAAAATGGACACTGTTGACAAAGGCGTTAAATGTGAACATTGTTGACATAGACATGCAAAATATGGACATTATTAATGAGATGTAAAATATGTACATTGTTGACAGAGATGCAAAAAAAAAATATATATATGGACATTGTTAATAGAGAGATGCAAAATATGGACATCTTTTGTCAGGTACTAGTGTACAATTATGTACAATTTCAACCTGATCCGAGATTGGGTGTAGGAGAAATAATGTGTACAAAATTTGTACTAGACAGACAAAGTGAGTTGATAGAAGCTTCATAAAAAGCTACGTCTAAAGACTGCTTGTTGGTTATCAGCCTGAACACTCCAGCACTCACAAGTCCTAACTCTATCTTAAGAAAATATGGATTTTGTTGACAGGGACGCAAAATATGGACATTGTTGACAGAGATAAAAAAATATAGACATTGTTGACAGGGATGTAAAATATGGACATAGTTGACAGGGGGTTGCAAAATATGGACATTGTTGACAGAGATGAAAAATATAGATATTGTTGACAGGGATGTAAAATATGGACAATGTCAAAGGCATAGAATTAGGATTACGTCGGCAGAGGCGTACAATATGGACATGATAGACAAAGACGGAAAATATAGTCATTGTTGAAAGAAGAGTAGTGTATGGATATTGTTGGCAGAGACGTTGAGAATAAGCTTTTGTGGAAAGATGTTGAACATGATATTGTTGTCATGACGTCTCTGTATTTTTTTTTACAATGTTCAGATTAACTCATTCGTCTCTTTACCAATTGTTTTTGATTAGCGCGATTTCATGCTTTGAACTCTTTCACTGCGCAATGATTCTATCATTCGTCTGGACCAGTTGGCTGGTAGGAGAAAGTAAGGGTTATCAAGGTTAAGGTTACCGTGATAGAATTTTAAATGTGTTTATTAAAAAAAGGTTGTACGACTACAATTTGAATTCAACGGTTCAAGCCTCCTCAAGCCAATCCACTAATCACTGTACCAGCAAAGGGCTTAAGAAAAAAAGAACATCTCATATCTATTATTAGACCTAATTCTCTACACAAAGCATAAAGGGGACTAATTCAACTTATACTGACATATCTGTCTAGTACAATTTCTTTCTTTTGATCGAAACCAAATAAAATAATTTATTACCAATACTTAATTAGCTAACTGTTTAATTTGTTTTTAGTGATTCATCTTTTGTCCGGTACAAGAAATAATTGTGTACAATTTCAACCTGATCCGAGATTGGGTGTAGGAGAAATAATGTGTACAAAAATTGTACTAGACACAGTGTGTTGATAGAAGCTTCATAAAAAGCTACGTTAAAAGACTGGTTATTGGTTATCAGCCTGATAGAGCGACCACTCCAGCACTCACCAGTCCTAACTCTATCTTAAGATCAAGTACATCATTAACGGCCTTCGTTGCCTCTTCTCGACTGATATTCATTAACACCAAGGAGTTCACTAAATACTTTCTCATGGAAGTGAAGGCATAATAACTACTAAATCTGTTGTCAAGTTTAATTCCAGGTAACAACGCCTGCCCTGATGAAACCTGTTGAGAACAGAGACAATAAAAATTAATTTAAAAGTGGATAAATCTTGTCAGTAGTGTAGCTATGTATCCATGGGCGCAAGAATATGAAGGCTTTCCGTTGATTCTTGGTCATTAGTTGTATCTTATCTTATCTTATATAATACAGACGTTACTTCAAAAAAAGAAGATGATTACGTCCTACGCGTCATGCATCTAGTCTTGCATGTTAACCAATACCGTATTTGAAGTACATAATGAAGAAATCTAGAGAATTAAATTCAGATGCTTATGAAGCTCTTCTGGATTTTAGAAATACTTCAAGGCAAGACACAAATCTAAGCCCAGCTCAGATGTTTTTTGATCGGATGACTCGAACACTGATACCAAACAAAAGGAGTAACATTAAGATTTCTACATGTCAAGAGAACATTATGAGACGGAAAGAAAAACGTCAGATGAGTGTAAAAACATCTTATGATAAGAGGTCAACAAATTTAAGTCAGCTGAGATCTGGACAGCTGGTCTATTTCCAATCTCTGAATGACCCTTCATGGAGACGTGGAAGAATCCAGTCTCAAGTCAACCAGAGAGCTTACAATATTCGAGGTGACAATGGTGCATAGTACCAAAGAAACAGAGTGCATATCAACCCGAACAGAGAAACAGAACAACAAGATATATTAACATCGTTAAATTGTAGCGCCAGCTACATTCAATGTATATGCCACACATTAAGAATAAAATCACTTCGGTAACGACGTCGTTAATAGTTTTAATGTTAATGAAGTAATATTGGCCATGGCATTCAACGCTTGCGCTTCAAGTAATGACCAACTCTGCCGTGGGCTTTTTTTTTTTGCCATGGCCAGGGGCGCGGGCGCAGTGAATATCATCGCGCCATTGTTGCTACGCCACTAGATCTAGTGCCATCAGAGCAGGGAATGGGGTGCCTGAATCAGCCAGGAAACCCAAAGAGTTAGCAGAGGTCAAGTCTCTAAATAAATGAGTGACTAGATAAACGAAGGATGTTATTATCTTCTTTTCAAAGTAACGTCTGTAACAATAAGTAACAATAAGACAAGAATCCTAAAAGCACAAGTCTTGCAAAAATAGAAGCACTAGTCTTGGGAAATTGGAAGCACTAGTCTTGGGAAATTGGAACCACTAGTCTTAAGAAATTGGAACCACTAGTCTAGGGAAATTTTAGTTAACAATTTGGCGAAAATTTTTAGTCAATGCTAGAATGGTTATTTTATCTAGATTAACAGTAGAGTTTTTATAGCTAGGATTTGTTAGGCCTAATCGTCGACTTTGCAAATTCCAAGATAAGTTTATTCATGAAATCTTACCGTGAAGATCGACAGAGAAGATCGACGAAGGAAGCCGATTTGGATGATTGGGGAAATGCCTAGGAAATTAAGAAAACGTAGATATAGTCACATATTTTTCATTAGATATAAATACTAATTATTTGTATTGAACGTATATTCGCCAACATGTAATATAACTAACAGATATAGCATTTCGGCAACTTGTCTTAATATATACATTCCGAGGTAGAACGAAAGTCACATTCTGCCCTGGAACCGCCATAGAATCTATCCCGTAAAGTATGTGATACGATAGGCCTGCGTTCCTATCTGTCCTCATTATATATTAATATTTAAAGTTTGATAATGCATTAAAAACTAAACACATGCCTGTTGTAGGCTGTAAGAATAAAAATTATTTCGATGTGTACACAAAAAATATATTCTGGAACTCAACCTTAAATAGTTTCAATTTTATACTTTATTTTTTAAACACCTTACTACATGTGTTGTGAGTGTGTTTATTTATATTGATTGTCACCACTGGTGTTGATTTACACTTCTAAACTCTCGTGAGAAATGTAATACTTATCGCCTGTGTCTTCATTCAATGTCTTAAAGCAGTTTGGATCTTATTAAAGAAGTGATATAATAATATAATTTCCAGTGTAATGTCACTGTTATACATAACTTTTAGAAATGAAACTTGTTCAAAATATCAAGGTATTATCTTGGTCTTATTCTCTCTGCATTTTCTTATTTAATAGTAAGCAATGACTCGTTTAAGATTGTAAAACACATTTTACAAAGACTTTTTTAATTAGCTTTAATGTAGAAATATTTCATTTGTCAAGTCTGGGAAATTCTATTAGGCCTACTTTTTTTTATTGTCCTTGGAGTTGAGTCGAATATTCTTGGAACTCTATGTGGAGTTGAGTCTAATATTCTTGGAACTCTATGTGGAGTTGAGTCGAATATTCTTGGAACTCTATGTGCAGTTGAGTCGAATATTCTTGGAACTCTATGTGGAGTTGAGTCGAATATTCTTGGAACTCTATGTGGAGTTGAGTCGAATATTCTTGGAACTCTATGTGGAGTTGAGTCGAATATTCTTGGAACTCTATGTGGAGTAGAGTCGAATATTCTTGGAACTCTATGTGGAGTTGAGTCGAATATTCTTGGAACTCTAGGTACTCGAAAACTCGCCTCCATCTTCCTGTCTGAACTACTATTTTGTCTGGGAAAGTTCCCCTCGAGTACGCTATTCTGCCTCAACGTGGCACTCGTGTGGAAACGATCACTTGAGGAAGTGGTTAGGCTAAATGAAAGCAAAACAAAACTCCTGTGGGAGCGTCTAATGGAATGCGAGAGTTTTCCCATTGCAGTGCGGAGTTGAAAGATAGCTTCCACGTCCCTGTCGATAATCCATGCGCCGTTCCTCAAGGGACCGTTACAGTAATAGCGTGTGCTGCACGGTTAGTTTTGTAAAACATTGGAATATGGCGGGAGTTCCCGGTGTGTTCGGCCTTCGGCCATGTATTCTAATCCATGTGCCCGGAGTGCCAGATAAAGGGAGATAGCAATGTCATAGACAGTGACTTGGACCTCTTCCAGACAGAACGGTTTGTTCAAGCAGGCTTACACGCAGTGGCGTAGCTAGGGTGGGGGGAGGCGGGGGAGAATTTGCGTGTTTTTTTATATTAGAAACTAAATATTACGCAAAATGCAAAGGCCCCCAAAGAGATCAAGCCCACAGGGCCCCCAAATGATGGAAAATTCCTAGCTACGCCCCTCCTTACACGACTAGAATTCGAAGAGCCTTCGGCTCAACTCTTTTGACAATCACGGGAAAGTTCCAAGTAGATTTAAATTATAGACAGCCCTTCCTTTTTACAGATGGCTAGTGTCTCAATACATATTTCGTATGTCCCTTCAAAATTGAAGATTATTACATCCTAGCCTTAACCTTCTGTAGGTAGGCGGGACTTACTGGTAATTGGTATCTTTGCAAAAGCCAGGTTTAGTTTCGAACATTTAAGAGTTTAGACTGAACATTCGGGGTTAAAATATTTAGAGAGTAAGAGTGAACTAAAAAATATAATATTCTTTTGATTTTATCACTCACCTAAACTTGACAAGCTGCTCAACACTGACTCGAAATGAAAATCCTTTGGTGTCCAATCAGGATTAAACAATGAACAATCTGCAACCTCATGGACCAGCTGTCTGAATGATTGTATGCTTTGGAAGTTCAGATTTTCTGAAAATAAAAATAGTTTGTACTGGTTTATTTTACTTATGCTACCATTTAAAATTTTAATCGCTATGTTTAAGGACTATTTCTCAAGACAAACAGCGGCACGCTGGCTGAGCGGTAAAGCGCTTGGCTACCGAATCGGGTCCCGGGTTCAAATATGGGTGAAGACTGTGATTTTTAATTTCGGGAACTTTAAGGCTTCTCTGATTCCAACCAGCTCTAATGGGTACCATAATTCGGGGGAAAAAATTAGGTTAGTCGTTGTTCTGGCCACATGACACCCTCGTTAACCATGATGAAACAAATTACCTTTACGTCATCTTCTCTATTGATTGTTAGTTTCAAAAGGCAAACTTTACTTTCACAAGAGCAACAGAAAACAAAATTCAAAGGGACTAGATCTACTAGCAAAAATATTGTCACTGGCCAGAAATTAAAATCACTCTGCTGTCAGTGGTTTCTAATCTTATTACTTACTAATTGTTAAGAAAACGAGAAAGTGGCCTACGGGAGTCGATTCAGTTTACAATTTTTCAAAGTAAAAAATAAATAAAAGTAAATTTGGCTGGAAACTATATCTAAGTCCACAAAAGCATGGCGTAGTCAGCAGTATTGTCTGTAGGCCTATTATATAAGATAAGTATTACCGTATAACTGAGTAAATTTAAAGTTGCTTTAATTTTATTGAAGTTTATAAGAATTGCTTATATTTTTACGTAAATCAAATTTAGACCACATTTGAATTCTAGATCAAACAGTAGATACAATGAATGTCCACAAAGATCAAAGTGAAAACTTTTGGTTTAAAAAACTGAAAATAAAATACTCCTCTAGAATTTATACAAACCTGTATCCATGCATAACTTATACACAGCCCTAGGTTTTATTTTATACAGGGCAGTGCTCTCGTCTGCACCTTCTAGTAAAACTGGAAATGAAGAAAAAAAAGTATTGAAAAGAACAAGTCCAATGAAATCATTTTTTTTCTTCTAAATTAGTAACGGCTCGCAAAGTATTGTACTAATGGCCTCCTTTAGAAAGAAAAGTAATTGTAAAACTTTTCAACTAAATATCATTCATAAAAACTTAAAAAGGGAAGTTACTTATTTAGCCAAAACAAATGTCTTGCAGAGTTAATGTTCTTGAACGTTCGTTGATGAAGATCATAACCATCTCACAATTTAAATCCATAAATTTAGAATACTATTAGTTTAAAATATAAATAAGATTATTGTGTTGACCTCTTATCTTATTATTCATATTATCTTCGATGACAGTGGCTAAGTTCACTGTCTTCTTGCTGTATTTTGATAACTCTTTGATTTGTCCACCACAAGCGTAGTCATAGAAGTTAATGCAAGGGTCCACACTCTGGTCCATTGGGCTCAGCAGTTGAGAGGCTGTGGAATTATATAAGATAAAAGGCTGTGAACAGTTACATCAGATAAGAGGATACGATTAGTTACAGAAGCATACCAGCTAGATACAGCTAGTACAATATATCAATATCTAGGGAGTTTTTAGTTGTTCTGGATTGTTTATTGTAATGTTTTCATTTCATACCTTATGATCTATGGGGCAGATGATGTAAGAGTCATCTGCTTCTGTGGCCCACGGTTAACGAGGGTGTCTCTTAGCCAGCACAAGATCAGCCACCTTTACTTTTCCCTAACTAATGTCAGGTACCCATTAGAGCTGGGTGGACTCAGGGGCGCCCTAAGGAACCCGATAGTATTAATCCCAGTCTTCACCAGGATTCGAAGTTCAAAACCGGGATGCCCGATCTTGTTTTTATTGTGCCATCTGAGAATTTATATATAATACAGCTTCTCTCACTCAGGGTGGCTTCCTGGTAGCTCAGTGATGGAACCCAACTCGCAGCTAGAGCGTAGGCTAAGTTCATCTTTATAGGAAACTTCCGTGTCAAGTAATATTCTTTGTTCCCCAATCGACAAACCATTAGCAATAATCATTTTTTTAGAAGGGTCTCCGTCTGTTTTCCTAATTTTATTCAAGTAGCCAAACGTTTTTGTCATCTCTCGTATAATAAAATGAAGGAGGCTGACAAAATACGAGATCTATACGGTACTTATTGCGTGGACATTTTTGTAGCTCGTTGTAAAACAATGGAAAAACGTAAAGCATTCAAGATTTTGCATACCTAATTAATATCACGTTCTAAAAACGTTATTTATAAAAAAAAGTAGAAAAAACTGCAACAATCGTAAATATACCACATCACAAAACGCTTAAAAGTGCTTTGGGAGAGTTCTACTATCAACCATTGCCCATAGGCACCTACCTGCTAAAATGCATCTTTCTGTTAAACAAAGATCTGAAATTATATAAATATGTAAACTAAATACTTTACCAACTATTAGATGTTTTCACAAAAAAACGATGTAATGTCAAGGGTTCTAAATTAAACTTCACTGTTGCAAGCTAAATAAAAAGGCTTGAGCTACAGGCTACAGTTTTAATACAAGCCCAATGCATGGCAGTTAATCTTCATATCGAATCTCCATTATTACCGCTAGCTTTGGACCAATTTTTTAAATAAAAGTCATAAACTGAATATTTATGCTACCTTCGTATTGAAATTATTTATAATTATAAATTAAATTATATTAAATTATAAAGAACGGAGAAGTTTAAAAAATTATAATTCGCCTGTGCTATCAAATGCATGAAAAATTATCACATTCCATTAAAAAAAAAAGCCTAGCTTATCAACATTTTGTTTTGTTTTGTACACCGGAAACACCCAAAAAAGCTAGCTATTTATAGTTTTTTTCCGCCAAGTATTAACATCTCCAGTGAAGTGAAATCAGTTTACTCTAATGATTGTTTTTTAATAACGATTTGGTTTTCTTTTTTTTCTACTTTGAGTTATCTGTTTTAGGTTTATATATTTTTTGAAATTGTGTAGCTTTATATGTGTCTATATTTTTATAGGAAATAAATGTAGTTAATTTAAACAAAAAAAGATAGGTACCCTCCCTAAAATAATCTACAAGATAAAAATACGTCAAAGATCCTGCAGTTCCACAACTCATTAAGAAGGTCACAGATAGGGTGAAGGTCAGTGTTCTCCTAGCACAGAAGCGCGTGCTTTGTCGTTGAAATCGTCTGGATCTGTTTCCTTTTCTCTGCGTTAGTCTGAAGTTATCTCCCTCGCTCGACGATTCCAGACTGGTGCAAGTTGATACATCTTTCACCTCAGGGCTATTAAAACATAACAATTTCATTGCATTGTATTAGGCTAGGTCTAGGACTTAAGAATATTAAATTAGCTACAGAGGCTCCATTATTACGAATTGATAAGGCTCCATTGGGTCGAGGCTACATATAAAATAAAAATAAAGTAAATGTTGTGATCTAGAGGGCAGATATTGTAACTGTCTTCTGTTTAATTAAGATAAATGTAATCCCCCCTCCCAATCTGACAATAAATAGGATACGCCTTCGATACATTCGAAATCTTGCAACTAAGCCCGTCTCGGTTTATTTCAATAGCACACAGCTCATGGGGATATGCGTAAGACGTAATTATATTCTCTTATTAAAAAAACAATTAACGAACGTCTTTTCTTTATAAGATGAGAAGAAAAAAGATTAGAAATAATTGATTTCTTATTGCTGAAGAGCGAACAAAAAATCTATGATTGATTAGAATACTTTGCCTAACAATGCTTTTTGGCTATTTAAAAGGAAAAAAATATGTTTAAATCTATCTGTGTGGTATAGTTTGAACACAGGTTTGCTTTATGATTTGACTGTATGATCTAAAGACGAAGCTAGACCCAACAAGCAAATACATTAAGTATTTCCTTAGATCTAACTGACAAGACAACAGAACTGTTAGCATTAATTCTAAAATTTTAGTTTGAAAGATTAAAAAAAATACTTCGCAAAAAAACATTTCCAATGATTGCCCACCATTGACCCGCTTTTTTTTTGAGTCTTCTCTTGTCAACATTTTTTTTTCTTCTGTTGAGCCTATAAGTTTAATATGCAAAGAAATAAAGTATTGACCCACCTTTGTAAACGGTTAGTCAACTGTATATCCCCAGACATTGTTGAATCGGTGCAGGTCCCACTTGTACATAAACCATGCACAGTTGTGTACGCCTACAACATTAGTAATTGGAAAGTTGTCCGATACAGTCTGAATCACTGACATATATATTTCAACGTGTATGGTCTGCGTTCACTTAATTAAAGAGCTCTCGATACACTGAAAATCAGTTTTCAACTTAATTGCAGATTTGGTTGTGTAATGTTACGTTGAACTAAATCACTAATGCTCCCAGAGGTGAGGCTGTCATTATGGAGATCAACCTGCAATTATAGGCCATCACGAACACAACTGTAGGACTACTTGTATTGGGACCTTGTAAACATGTTGCCTACCAAATAAAGATTTCCTAATAATATATTCACTAATGATACAGAAGGATCCTAGGTATCACATTTAAAGACCGCATCACAAACCAAGATATTAGAGACAGGGTTACTGCAGCGATCGGACACCATGATGACCTGCTAACTATCGTAAAAAAACGCAAGCTTAAAATCTATGGCCATATTACAAGATCTTCGGGGCTCGCAAAGACCTTCCTTCAGGGAACAGTACCAGGAAAAAGAAGAAGAGACAGACAGAGAAAGCGACGGAAGGACAACATTAAAGAATGGACGAGCATGCCATTGAATGAGGTTCTAGCTACGGCTAAGGACAGAGAAGAATGGAGAAAGACGGTAATCGAAGCTTGCGTAGTGCCCCAACTGTCTAACAGACGAAGGGATGGTTAAAGGTATATTCACTCTAATAATAAACTGGAGATCTCTGACTAAGGCTGCAGGATATAAACATGAGACTAAAGGAAATCTACTGCAGGCTTAGTATAGTTAAGTTTCCCTTTCAGACCTTGTGGTCTATAGGGCAGATGATGTAAAGGTCATCTGATTTTGTGGCCAACGGTTAACGAGGGTGTCATGTGGCCAGCACAACGACCAACAGCCTTCACTTTTCCCCAACTAATGGCAGGTACCCATTAGAGCTGGGTGGACTCAGAGGCACACAAGGATCCCAAAAAAATCCCAGTTTTCACCAGAATTCGAACCCTGGACCCCCGGTTCAGAAGCCAAGCGCTGTGTCCACCCAGCTCTAATGCTTACCCCAAACTGTATCAGCCGTTCCTTTCGATACATTAGCTGCGTGGAGAGGAGGTAACTGTGGTTTACAACGTTCCGACCACATCTAATGCCACAAGGAATTATTATCTATGAAATGATCCGTAGGCGCGATTTGAGGAGGCCGTATTAACGTTACTTTACCTCATCCCATTGTATTTCTGCCACAATCAGCATTCACGTGACTTTTTTAGCAGTGTGGATCTGTTTTGGTGATGATAGCTAGGGGAAGAGGGAGAACAATTCTATAATCATTTTTTTTTAAGTTAGAAAAGTTTAATATTTTCTGTATTTGCTATCTAAATATTGCTTTCGTGAAATATTCGCCTTATTTCGTTTTTATCTTTAGTAGAAATTTGATTGTCTCCCTTTATACCAGTCACCAAATTTAACTTCTTAAAATGAGACAACAATAAAGGGGGGTAACAATTAGTAGAAAGCGTTGCTATCAACAAACATGGCGGCTGAGTAGAAGTTTTATCATTTGTCAGCTTTCACTGTAACGCTAAAAACTAGTCTTGTCTTGATTTAGAAACAAAAAGAAATGGCTGCATCACTGCGTGGTGTCAGTCCTGAGCTCAGAGAATATCTAAGGATCAACAGATTACCAGATATTTACGAGGTTATTTCATCCACAATAATTAAACTAATCTTCAGTATATAATTAGATTAGACTGATTTGATTAGTATTCGTATTCAATTCAGTCATTGATTTTGTTTTTATTTATTTTTTTATTTTTTACAAATTACAAATAAATACAAATCATTAGATGATTAGTCTATATCTAAACCATAAGAACTAGATCTAGATCTAGTAACTCTAGTGTCTCTAATAGTAGAATTATTTTTAGACTAATATCTAAACTCATAATCTAGATTGATCTATATTAGGTATAGATTATCACTCAGTAGGTTTATATTTAATGACTACATCAAATGATTAAATTAAGTCTAGACTCTATATTGATCTAAATATTATATATACCTTTAAAATATAATATATTATATTTTATTATAATATAATATTACTAGTCGACCGGCGGCGTAGCTTACCCCGCTATTTTGCAGGCAGGTCTTAGGCACTGCATCATATGCGACTGCAGTGGGTCCCACACTTTCTT
The DNA here is from genome assembly GCA_021533235.1 of Biomphalaria straminea. Taxonomy (NCBI): domain Eukaryota; kingdom Metazoa; phylum Mollusca; class Gastropoda; family Planorbidae; genus Biomphalaria; species Biomphalaria straminea. Next base: position 2,633,598 of record JADKLZ010000687.1, read on the forward strand.
TGGACCCGTGCTAATTTTTAGGTGTATAAATTATTGAATTAAACCATTTTATAACATATAACAGATTTCCCGCTGCCTATTGATTTACCAGAAGCTCCTGGAAATCTCCTGATATGTAATTAAATAGGCCTACAGGCCTACGAAAAAGTCCTGGAAATCTCCGAAAATTATTAAAATCTTTTGTAAAGTAAAAGTAAAAAATTATCCGGAAGAGAATTATGCTATTTTGCATAGACATAAATAAATATAGACTGGCCAATAAGAGAGTTTTACGAAACAAAAATCTGTGCATTGCAATTGTGTGTACTTTATTTTATGTCTATAAATTGTGTTTAATCTCTAAGACTGAAGATCATGCAATTTTTTTATTTTTCATAATTCAGAAATCTGAATTCAATAGTAGATATAGATCTACATGTTTTCAAGTTACATGAAGTTATTTCCTTTTTCCAGTCTATATTTATGTCTATGCTATTTTGTGAATGAAAATAGTGCAGATTTGGATACACCATTTTCCATTCACACCAACCTGCGCCATGGGATCTTCCTTATTTGCTTGTTGCTTGTTCTTTGAACTTTTAAACTTGTCGACTTTGAGAATTATATATATAGATACTTCTAGATTTAGACCCATTTACATGATTTATCTTATTATATATTTTACATCTGTATTACATAAGATAAGATATTACAGATGTTACTTCAAAAAAGAAGATGATTATGTCCTATGCATTTCATGTGTCAATCTAGTAATGCATTTCAATCAATGACTTAAACTGTGCTAATTCATTGGTTTTCCTGGCTGATTCAAATCTATTGATTTGCTCTCTTTGTGTCCTACTAGAATCTAAGCCTGTGGCAGCAAAGTATTTTATTTGGTGATAAATTCAGATCTAGTTACACTAGGTCTAGAATGATTTCTAAATATGGCTCATCAAAAATGGCTGAGACAGATTTTGGGAGTTAGTTGTATAGATCATGTCTAAAATAAGAAATCTTATGCTGAACTAGGAGTCGACCACTTAGCGAGGTCCTTACAGAGCATCGCATGAGGTTTGCGGGACATGTTCTCTGACAAAATGAAATACGCATACAAAGAATTGAGATGACATGGAGACCAATACCAGGAAAGCATAAACAGAAACGTCCTCATAATAGCGCACACCAGGTGGGAGGAGGCTTCAGACATTTTCCCAGTGACAGATCTTTGTGGAGACAGCTTGTCACTTAATGCGTCAAGTCTAAGAATGACCTAGTCTCTATCATCTAGATAATCTAGATCTTGATCTCAAGTCAATTTTTAAACTATAAGAAGTCTTTTTAGTTTTAAGGAGAACTCATTAACTCTTCCTCTCCATTAATTATTTTCCACACTAGCATGGAATTATCCATTTTCATCTAGATAATCTAGATCTAGATCTCAAGTCTATTTTTAAACTATAAGAAGTCTTTTTAGTTTTAAAGAGAACTCATTAACTCTTTCTCTACATAATTATTTTCCATGCTAAGATGGAATTATCCATTTAGCCCATTTGTATTTCACTACTCTGTTATTATTTAACTTCAATAACTTTTTTGTTTGTTAAAATTGAGATGCTTCAGATATAAATTTGATCCTCTACTAGACTTATTATAAATAATAATAAAAAATTTAAATCATGATTCTACTAATTCTAATCTTGTAAAAACAATTCTTAAACCTAGATTAATGTAGGCCTATATTTTATAAATGTATACTTATGTATAATTTATTTGTACAACCTTAAAGATATGATATTCTTATTTAAATAAAGGTGTGCCCTAATTTTTCTTAACATAGATCTACTCCAAAATCTAACATGCTTAAAGAGTTGAATATAAATAACAGTTATAGTTTCTAAATTAGTATTTATAGCTGGGTGTGCAAAACTGTTTTACTGTTCAGACTAAAGAGAAATATATAGATATTATTATTCTAAAATAACCTTTTTATTAAACTGGCAATATCTTTGATTCTAAAGATTAAAGGATGAGTGCAGTATTTCACATGGCTACGCAAACCCAGCTGCAACCTACATATTCTTTTGCAAGTCGTGCAGACAAAGCTGTTGTCCTCTTTGGGAGGGGGAATTAAGTTTTCCTAATATATTCTGCATCTATCTTCTATAAAGGCTGCCCTCTGAACTTCTAAAGTCATATAAATCTACAAACCAACTTAATGAAATAAAAAAGAGAAATATCCGTTTCTGTATTTATAAAATAATTTCTCTGAGGCTTATTGATTTCTGATAATAATAGTGTTGTGTGACCAAGCATGTAATGTGAATAAGTTTCCTCAGAGTTGGTAGTAGATACCCTCAAATAAAGACTTAACAGAGAATTGAACCAGAGACCTTTTATGTGTAAGATAAGCATTTTAACACTTGTCCTTCTTGCACTTGGAGCTTTGAATTCTGAATATAAAGCTTTAAAAAAAAATTACATATAACATTCAGTGGAAAGAATTTTCTTTAATTGTATTTTTTCAGGCTCTGTTGTCAGGTTTGAGTATCATGTGTCCTGAGGATTGTTTGACATTCATCTTGGAGAAATTGATGTACTTAAAGGAAAAGGGACTGGACTGTTTACACTGGTACAAAGTTAATTTAAAATATATAGGATACATATGTATTTAACATCATCAGTTATGTCACTTGGTAGGCTGCACATTTAATTTTAAGTGACAGCTTCATAGTGATTCTATGTTATATCCAGGTCTAAGAATTGTAGTGCATTAAATATCTCAGATATTAAATATTAGAGTTGAACAAATATATTTGAAAAGTAAATTTTTTAAAAACATTTTTAGAAGTATTTTGATATATGTTGACAGTTGGGATTTTAAAGCTGCATTATAAATTTGGCTTTTATTGCAATATTCATTGCATTTTAAATAAAATCATTTCATTTGATATAGAATGAATGAATGGCATTTTGAATAAAATATAAGAACTTGAATTCTTTTTGTTTTTATTAATGTACATAATTTCCATTGCTTCTTTAAAATAAGCTGGAGAATAAATAAACTTAAGGCTATTGAATGTTGTAGTGTAATTTGTCTCTTACTGGGTTTTGTATTTTTACTCTCTGGATAGATTGATATTTTTTTTTGCTTTTTTTTCAGGGATATGTTTATTGATGAAGACATGAAGCCACGCCATAGAATTGTTACAGAGAGTAATTTAGATATGATCTTCAACTTTGAGGATTGGCTGATGGTAACTTAATTTCTAGATGAAAGTTTATAACTGTAATGAAAAGCTTAAATTTGTTTCTTTTTTTCTTGTCATATTAAAGAGAATGAAACTGACAATGGTGGTGTGGCATAACTGTAGATCCCTCTCTTTGTTGACTAAGTTCCAAGAGGGATGCTACTAGGGCTGGAGTTACATGAAGACAACACAAACTATAGCTTAGGGCCCTATAAAAGTATTTAGCACTGGCACATAATAGCTTGACTAATAAAAGGCCCACCTATCTCAAATAGCTTAAATTAGGGCCTTTTTATGCCTAATGCAGCACTGGATAGTCATTGTGCTTGTCAAAGAAATGGTTGAACTAAACTTCATTTGCCATAAAATTATTTGTGAAAAGAAAAAAATCTTTACCTGCATTCTAATATGTGTAGCAGTTAAGTGAGTGTTGAATGAAGATTTACTGTTGGAAACACTTGAAGATAAATAAAAACAAAAATAAAGGCAACACTTATGTTTTTCATAAACTCTATTCTAAGAATATTTGTTAGCAACAGGTATAATTTTGTTTTGACTGATGTTCTATTTGGTTTGGAAAATGACTTACAATTTAAAGTCAATAAAATAATTTCAAATGTATTTATCACCTTTCAGCCAACTCCAGAAATGTACACTGCAGCCTACTCTCACTACAACAATAAACTCAAAGAGATGTGTTTTTGGTAAGTCATAAACATATAGAAGATTAACTTATTTCAAAAATCTTTTTTTAATATTATTCTTTACATTTTAAAGTGGAGGAACATGATTTATATAAATTGGACACCAGATCTAATGACTACTGTTATTTAACATAATTTGAATGAATGAAAACAGTTTGGGGCTATAAGCTTAACTTGGACCAAAACTTTAATAGGGAAATTGGAGAAACTACTATTTAAAATCTTCAGCACTAAAAATGATCCACGAGGGGATTCTGGTCTCTCTCTGTTTCATTCTGTTCTCACAGTAGCTGCCTGACTCCACTGTGAACTTTGTGCTGAACTAATCTGTCTCTCTTATGCACTCTGTCTCTGTTCCCAGAAGCTGTATGATCACATTACCATATCAGCCCAGTACCGTCCCTTGCCCATTGCCACAGTGAAATGCTAAACAGCACTGTGACATGTATTTCTAGCCTATTACATGTGTCAGCTGATCACACACAGTTAAGCTTATCCTGTTCCCAATACAGTGATAATTTTAGCCTAAAATAATAATCTTCCTGATTTAGGTGTTGGTGAACACATAGGATCACTAATGTTACAAAATGACTTCTCAGAATTTTTTTAGTCAACTATTGAGGTGCTTATTACATGACTGTTCTTTTCTATGTTTTATGTAGTGCCATGATGCAATATCACTTACACAAGAAAGAGAAACAATTAGCTTTGCAAGAAAAGATTTCCCAAGCATCTCAGCATCATGCACATCAAATTTTATTAGTTCATTTAAAAATATGGAAGGTAATCTACAAACTTATATCATATTTTAAAGTCACATCTTAATATTTTGATTAAAATAAAAATTGAAAACTGCTATATTCATAACATACAATGCTACCACTATTTGCTTAAATATGAATAAGATTTTTTAGAGTTAAATCATAATTATTTAATATGCAACATTTCAGTAAAGCTGAATTTTATTAAGCCTATTCCATACCTAATTACTTATTGTTAAACATGACTCAGCAGTATTGACATTCATTTAGATTATAATGTTACATGTTTTGTGATGCTTTGCTTTTTATTTGAAGGACTGGGTTAAATACAGAAAAGGTCGACAAGCAAGTAAATAATTTTTTTTCTTTTCATATGTCCAAATAAATCAGAATTAATCTTCATTAAACTATTTATTTTTTTTGTCATGCAAAAAAATAATTCTTTCATTTCAATTCTGTAGTGACATTCAACAAAATACAACATGTCTATAATGTGTCTATTGGAAGAGTTATGTTCCAGGCTTGGTATAAACATACACTAGAGGCTAGGAAGCAAAGGGAATACTTTGAGGTAAGAGTTTGTATGCACATCAGTGACTTCTGATACTTAAGTAGCCATTCTTTGTAAAGTTATCCATTTAATTTAATCATTACATTTATTTGAAACTGTCAAGGTTAGTCAGTAAAGCATCTTAAATTAGCTAATCTCTACTTCCAAGATAGTCAATAAAGTATCTCAGCTAATCTCTATTTAATGTTTTTGCAGCTTTTGTGTAATGTCATATCACTTGTATAACCTGCTTGTCCCAAACAGGTGTGAGTCTAAGCTGTAACTAAAATTTGATGGTTTATATAATGAACAACAAGATTCTGAGTGACGAAACTTTATTTCACTTTTAAAACTCTTCCTACCTTTCATTTATTCTGAGTAATTCATACAGCATATAATTTACACACTTCAACTTGTGAACAAACAAATTGAATGTGTATGTGTGACTGTGTAAGAGGACAATTTTGTT
>JADKLZ010000687.1:2652497-2663499 GCA_021533235.1 Biomphalaria straminea
ATCTGTGTTAATCTATAAAAATATAACTTTGTTTATAAAAAAAAAAAAAAAAAAAAAAAAAAGGAAATCCCAAAAAAAAGAGGCAAATATGCAAAAAAAGAGGCAGAGCCCAAAAAGAGGCAAAGAAAAGAGACAAAAGCCCAAGGATCCCTAGGATGTAAACAGCTCGACAACTGATGTCCAAAGCTAAAAAGCTGAGGTTTCCTATAAAAAAAAAATACATTTAGACTTGTTTTGTAGTATTGCAATAAAGGACTTACACTTTTTCCCTATCAGATTTTCTAAACACTCTGACTGTAAAGTGATAGTACACCAGGCTGGGCATATATTTTTGTTTGCTTAACTATTGTAAGACTTGAATTACTCTGCCGGTGTTTGGATATCCTGTTTGGACATAGGCCCTATTACTGATGAAAATTGCAATTGTAATAAACAAACTGGATCACAAACTACATGTGAAAGACTAAGTCCAGATCTTTGAATGATTCAGCTAAAGTTAATTGTAGAAAGGACCATGGTGTAGTCTCTGTCACTTCTTGAAGTTGTCGCCCCAAAGTCCTAGTGCTGATTCAATATAACAACATATAATTTAATAAACTAAACCCCAGTATCTGTGATGTCAGTAAAGCTTGTGCTCAATGTCTGTCAACTACAGTGTGTATCTAAGCTAAATAAGTGTTTAACTTAGGTCAATAGTTCAAAACCTATGCAAACAATAATTTTAATTAGTGATTGAGTTAGAACTGTTGTAAAATGGCCTTAATGTCTATTTTTAGAAGTAGAGATAAAAAGAAATATAGTCTCAGAAATGATTGTACTTAACTTTATATGCCAGATAGTTGTTTAGTTCTTTTAGAATTAACTTTACTAGGTTTCAAACTCAATCTGATTTCTATCACATTGTTAGATAGTGACAGAGAAATGTCTTAAGATCAACACCATCTCTTTACTTGGTTGTCCACTGCTGACTGATGAGTCACTGAAAAGACTTGCACACAATAAAAGTCTACAAGTTCTTAAAATTGATGGTAAGATTTTATCTGTTGTTTAAAACTAATTGATAACATAAACTGTGGAAGATAGTTTTGCAAAAATATTATTTGTATATAGGCTGTTTCCCTTTGACCTTCCTAGTACTGTGGCATGCTCAGTGTGTTCTGACACCATATTACTTTTGTACGCTCAGTCTTCACATGTCTGATTGGACATTTTAGATAGAGGTATCTGGGAGAAGGTTTCTTTTTGTCTTTAGGTGTTTATTTGACAAACTTAGTGCTATTAGTGAATGGAAAGGGCTGCCTGAGTCAGCCAGGAAAACCAGTGACTTGGCAGAGTTTAAGTCAATGATTAACATTCATGACTGGTTTGACATGTGTAGGATGTAATCATCTTCTTTGAAAGTGTAAAACCTGTGATTAACAAATATGTGTGTATGTATAATCAAATTTAAATTTTTTAAACTGGTTAAAATGAATGAGATTATGACTGGAAATGTCTTTGCGAGTATCAAGTGTCAGCAGTGCGTGAGATGTCATGAATAGAGAATAAAGTTTGTGCTCTTCACTGTTTTTGCAATTCAACCGCAAACCACGGTTACTGGCTATTGAATTTTTATTCATTGAAATTTTTAGATTTCTCACATATGAATGTTCTACAGCAATTATCTCCCATTTTGTTCAAAGGCAATAACAGGATCTCTGATTCCAGTATGAAAGTAATAGGACGACTGTGTCCAGATTTAAGGCATGTCTACCTGGCAGACTGCCAACGATTGACAGACACGACACTTAAGTCTCTGTCATCTTGTAAAAATCTGGTAGTCCTCAACATGGCTGACTGTGTCAGGTAAAATGAAATTCATTATCAACTTTTAAGAATTAATTTATTATTTTAAATATTGCTTTTAGAAAGTGCATCTTTGCATGCCATGAGCATGTTCACTGCACTGTGGTTCAACCTGTTTTGTGAACCCATGGGGAGGAGGTGGGAATCTGGAAAGTTTATGTCCTGCCTTTGAGGTGCTAAACAAATATACAGCTTAGCTCAAGTCAGAATTTGAACTCAACACTCCTTGATAGATTTTGTCCACATCGCAGTTTACAGAGATACACCATCTACATTTTATAAACATACTGACATTGTAATGAATTCATTGTCATTGAGAAACTTAACTCTTTCTCTCTGTAATTATTTATCACATTCTGTTGGAATCAACGTTGGTATCGTCGATTCGGAGAGAAAGAGTCAATAGTAGAATTGAAAGCAACTAAAAAGACAAATTTCATAGATGAAAGAAAGATAATCCAAGTTTCCAAGAAAGTTTGCAGCTTTTACAACAGACAGAGTTCATTTGAACATCTAATAATGGTTGTCTTTGAGTCCAAAGATTACTGCGTTATTTTATACGCCCTCTTCAAGTGATCAGTTTATGGTAGGGATTAGAGTCAGTTCAATTACACATTAAGAGATCAGGAGATGGCAGGGATTAGAGTCAGTTCTATAATGATGATAGAAATTATTGTTCAACAGATTTATGAGTTGCAAGACTTTTAAAACTACTACAGAAAACTGATATTACAAGCTGACATAATTGTGCTTTATCATTAGACTAATTTTATCTTATCTCATGTTTTGAACAATCACAGACAAAATCAATAATCTTTAAAGTTGTATTATTCAACAATTTTACTTTTTAAAAGAATCAGTGATACAGGTATCAGACATTTTACTGAAGGAGCAGCTGCTGGAAAACTAAGGGAGCTCAATCTTACTAACTGTGTCAGACTTGGTGACATGGCTATGGTGAACCTACATAAAAAGTGAGTCATTTGACAAATATGCTAATTCAACTATAAATTTAAAAAATTGTGAACACAGCATTTGTAATGGACTTGGTCTAAATTCTCTTATCTGTTACCTATCCCTTAGTCTGGAGGACCGTTGGGGCACCAAGCAAGACTTGTAGGCCGTCTTTCTCCATTCCTCTCTATCCTTTGCCCTGTTTAGAACCTCTTTCAATGGTAGGCCCGTCCATTCTTTTATGTTGTCTTCCCACTGCTTTCTCTGTCTGCCTCTTCTTCTTTTTCCTGGTACTGTTCCCTGGAGGAAGGTCTTTGCTAGTCCCGAAGATCTTGTTATATGACCATACATTTTGAGCTTGCATTTTTTTACAGTAGTTAGCAGGTCTTCATGAGGTCCGATCGCTGCAGTAACCCAGTCTCTAATCTCTTGGTTTGTGATGCGGTCTTTAAATGTGATGCCTAGGATCAATCTGTAGCATCTCAATTCCATTGCTAGAATCCTTCTCTCTAGCTCTGCAGTCAGCGTCCAAGATTCACAAGCATATAGAAATGTGGCCATGACCAGGGAGCGCATCAGTCTGATTTTGGTGCTGAGGGAAATTCTGTTATGGTGAAAAAAAAAGTAAAGTATCCCTTTCAGACCTTGCAATCTATAGGGCAGATGATTTAAAGATCTTCTTTTTATGTAGCCAATGCTTAGCAAGTGTGTCATGAGGCCGGCACAATGACCAACCACCTTTTCTTTCCCTAACTAATGTCAAGGGCTAAATGGCATCCTAAAAATTACAAATTCATATTCATAAAATTATTTATGGCAAGAGAAAGTAGCTCTGTAGCTTTAGAAGTACAGTAAAACTTCAGATGTGTCAATCTTATCATGCATTTTAATCAATGACTTAAACTCTGAAAGTCTTTGGTTTTCCTAGAAACCCATTCCATTCTCTAATGGCACTAGGGAAGAAGGAGGACTTGCACGAATTTGTTCTAGTGTATGGAATAAGAAATGTGTCTCTATCTTTTTTTTTATTTGTGTGTGTGTGTGTCTTTCTGAGTATTTCATTAGGTTTTGTTTTTCTATTTGTAAGTTATGGTTTAGTGTTTTATGTATTATAGTTACTTAACTTTTTATTCTTCTGTCCTGAAGTGTCTCTAAGTTTAGTGATTTTACTAATGGTGGTGCTGTAATCAATATTGAATATTCTCTATTTTTTATTTTCTCTAGTTTCTTAATGTTTTCTTGAGTTGAGAGAACCCAAACAGAGTATGCATATTCTAATATTGGCTTAACTAAAGTTAAATAGCATTTTAATTTTATGTTTTTGGTTAATTTGTAGAAGATTTCTTTGAATAAACCCTAATGTTTTGCTTGATTTTTTTAATAAGTTTATTAACTATATCTAATAATAGGCTTGTCTTCGAATCCGAAGATTAGTGAGGAATACAGTGTTTCCCATGGCTGTGCAGTCCCAGCTGTGACCTACATATTTTGCCACATCCAGGGCAAGCAAAACCATTGTCCGCAGGTGGTCGGTTTAGATTTTCTTTTCGTCGTCTGCGTTTGTCCTCGGCAGCAGATTTTCTTTTGGTCCAGTTCTAATGCCACCAATGCAGACTTCCGTTGAGGACATTCATTCTTGTTGCTGTCCTGCAGTGTGCGGACATTCCAGCAGGCGACTTTGAGAGGTATCCTTTCATCGACTCCTTTGGGAATAGTCATTTGTGGGCTAATTACTGTATTGCCTCCAGCCTATATCTAAGTTTGTTACAATCACTGAAATGTGTTTTGTTTATGTGATTGTGAACCTTTAACACCACCAAAATTCTAGAAGCTAATTTCTAAACTCTACAACAGGTGTCATAATCTGACCTATTTAAATATCAACTTTTGTGAACATGTCAGTGAAGCTGGAATAGAGCTACTTGGACAGATACATAGTTTGGTGGCTCTAGATGTCAGTGGATGTAATTGTACAGACCAGGTCAGTGAAACGGAACTGTATTTGCAAATCAACTTTTAGAAATATAAAATTTTTTTAGATAGTAATATAATGTCTTGCAAATTATTCAAGCCAATTTTTTGTTGAACATATCTAGAGTCTATCTGCTCTCGGTCACAATGCCAGACTCAGGGAACTAATCGTGTCTGATAATGACAACATCACAGATCTGGGTTTACAGAAGTTTGCTCAGCAAGCAAAATACATTGAAAGTCTAGATGTCTCTCATTGCCTGGTATGTAGACTAATTTCTTAATCATGTCAACTTTCAATTACTTTATTTACTTAGGCAATTTTAAAGAAGCCATTCATTTTCTTTTTGAAAAGCTTATAATGACTCACTCTGTCTGTCTGTTTGTCTGGTGATTTAGTAAAAAAGTTTGTACACGTTATTTCTCCCACACCCAATCTCGGATCAAGCTAACATTTTGCACAATTATTTCTTTTACCTGACACCAGATTCGTTTAAAAAAAAATTAAATTAGTTAATTAACTATTGGTAATTAATTATTTTGTTTAGTATCTAGAACAAGGGAAAGAAATTGTACTTGACTAAAGTGGTGGTATAAGCTAAATTAGTCCCCTTTATAGCTTGTCATCTGAGGCTTAGTGAACAGAAGCCAGAATTAGGACAAGACTATAGAAACAACAGATAACTATACAAAACTTCCATGTTCATAAGCTCTTCATTAGCAAAGTGGTTACCGTGTTGGCTTGAGAAGCCTTAGAAGGCTTTAGCCCACTAGTTTGTTTGTTTTTTTTATCTTTTTTTTTAATTTTACTTTGAAGCATTTGACAGACAGTGCGATCAAAAACCTGGCATTTAATTGTAGACTTTTGACATCCTTGAACTTGTCTGGCTGCAAACATGTAAGTCATTCATTGATCATGAAATAGTTCTTTGTATAGATTTTTACATGAAAACAGTTAATGAAGCAGGTCTTAAATTATACTATTGGAACAGTTTGACATCAACTTGCAATTACTCATTTGTAAAGTCTCTTTCGAACACTCTAGTGGATTTAGTTATCAAGCCCTAAAGTAAAGTAAAAAAGTAAAGTTTCACTTTCAAACCTTGTGATCTATAGGGCAGATGATGTAAAGGTCATCTGTTTCTGTGGTGCATCGTTAACGAGGGTGTTATGGTGTTAATTTTCCCCAACTAACATCAGGTTAAAGCTTGGTGGACTGAGTGGCTCCCAAAGATCCCGAAATAAAAAATCCCAGCCTTCACCAGGTTTTGAACCTGGGACCCTTGGTGCAGAAACCAATTGCTTTACCGCTCAGCCACCAATCCCAAAGATTAACTATAATGTTTACTAAAGATTGTAAAAAAATTAAGTGAATTTTAAAACAATCATTTCTTTTCAATAAAATTGTTTGCACAGTGATCAAAATAAATTTAAGTGAATAAACAAATGTTCTCTCAGTTAACAGATTTGAGTTTGCAGTACCTATCAGGAGTATGCCATTACATTGTACAACTGGATATCAGTGGATGTATTCATGTTAGGTAAGAACTGAAAGACATAGTTGTTATTGGGCAGATCAATGACTAAATACTTGATATAAAATCTGAGTGATGTGTATTGCTTTAAGAGTCTCACAACACTGTACCAGTATTTGTTTAATAATGTAAAAAAAATTATGTATGGGGAAAGAATCTATTATCTTTCTGACTTTTTAATCAAACAGCACTCTGAAAAATGCCATAGGTCAGGGATTCTCAGCCTGTGGTTGTGACGTGTTTTGGGGTCCATTCACCATTTGTCAAAGGCCGCCTAAGATCATCTGAAATTAGGGTGTTTTGTCTCTTAATAATAGAATTTTTTTTATTTGTAGTTTCTAACAAACATATTTGTACCATTGTTGGCATACATTTTCATTTCTGCCAACTAATCAACTAATCTTGGGAAGGTTTTAGCACCAAGCACCAATTCAGGTCATTCCCCTTTTTTTAATTTTTTTTTTTAAACGGCATGTAAAAAGTATTACCCAGATACCCCTCATTTGCCCTACTAGTCCAAGCAAGTGATAGGACCATAGCAAATTGAGAAAGCTAAAAGCATGAAATAGCGCTAACAAAATCAATTGGTAAAAATATTTCTAATCACACTGATTTACTATTATCAGTCTCATTCTACTACAAATTAGTTACATTACATGACTGATCCAAACTAATTAATGCTACTACACTTAGCATCAGCTTTGTTAATAAAAAAAAAAGGATTTTCAAAATGTTTTCTTTTGTTTCAGTGACAAGGCTTTAAAGTATTTAAAAAAAGGATGTAAAAAAATGAGACATTTGAATCTGTTGTACTGTAAAAAAATTACTAAGTAAGTGATTCAATCATTGCTGGTTAAGACCAATGTATTGTTAGTTAGATGAGAACCAGTGAGCTTAAATTTCTTTAAATAACTATTTAGTGTTCAGCTGTACAATATTCTTATTTGTAGATTGAATTGTTCTCCACAGACAGGCAGCATTGAAAGCTCAGAGATATATCTCAGTTGTACAGCACAGCAATGAAGATGTGCCACTGTATTTCAATTACTAGTGATCAACTGTTGAAGTAGTTGGCAGCTTTAGCTTTCTAATCAGACTGACAATCTGTTTTTTTTTAGCAGATCAAGGTACCTGTCAGCTCAATTAGTAGTAGCAAGATCTTTCAAGAAAATTTCTAGTACATTATGATATTTCCAATTATACAAAGCAACTTTTAGAGGACACAATTCAGTATTTGTATGAGCTTCATAGCTTTAGATACCAATTTATTTGTCAATATTGAAAGTGGTTGCTTTAATGAAATTGCTGAGACTGATATTTTTATGTTCAAATTAAAGTTTTTGCTAAATTATACAACTTTATGAAGATTATGTGTACAGTGTTCAGTGTATATGATATTCAATGTTTGAATTATGCCATGATATAATGAACAAAACAAAAGAAATCTGAAACATTGCAATGATTCCATAATGTTTTATTATCACTCCCTGCACAGACTTCCCAATACAATGAAATAAAACTATTGAGCCAAGTCATATTGAAACAAAATCATTTAAGTGAAGATATAAAAAAAATATATTTTACATTCAATGCCCAAATACTGTTCTCAATTCATAATTCTTGAGAATGACAAGACAAGTCATTTTTTTTTAAATAAATCGGTAGTAATGACAATAATTATTGGCACAGATAAATCTAGAACAATCTGATAGGAACAAAAGTTTATTGAGGTACACCTAATGCTTCTGTTTAACTTCCTCAATAGAACTACATACATAGTGCCTACATTCAATCATCACAACTATCTTATATTTAGGCACAGAGTGTGTACAGCAAACGAGAAAACAACAAATTCTGGTTAGAAAGGGAAAACAATTTTCTCACGAACAGACAAAACTAAAATAGGGGGAGAAAAAGGTACTGGCACTTATAGTCAATGTGATTCAATAGAGAATTATCATAGGCGAATTCCAACATTTCAAACCACAAGAATCTAGCAGTCCCCAAATAGAGTTTGTAGCTTATGTGTTGATAAACATAGCTGTACCTTAGGTTATGTAGGTTAGGTTAATTTAGCTCACAGAAGCATTCTCATTGTTCAAGTTATAAAAAATAAAAGTTTTTAGAACTGGTGGACCACATTCCAGTCTACAAACTTTTGAGAAAAATAAAGTATTGGTAACCATAGAGACAAAAAAGTTGCTCCACAAATCACTATCAATAAAAAAAAAAACAATAATGCTTCTGAAATTCATGTTAGATCTTTTCCATAACTTCTCAAGAATTGCATGTTTTGTGTGTTCCTTCACAATTGTTATTACGTCTACCCTAACACCACATGCTGGATGGCAGGAGGGATTCAAACTTGGACCACCAGGATAACAGTTCAGAATGTATACCACATGGCCAGGCAGCCATTCAACCAGAATTTTGTTAAAACACATAACAATAAAATTCAATTGTATAGATTTCACAAATAAACCTTTATCCTAGTTCCCAGTCATGGAAACATGAAAATGAATAAATGTTTATAGTCTGATATTTTGAGAATGTCTCAGCACACAAAAAACAAACAGCTAAAAATTTTCTAATGAGCAATTAGTGTCCAAACTGAATATATATATATATACATAGAGTCCAAGCTCAATGCACACTGATATGTAAAAACAAGGGTAGATGATAAAGAAATACGTTCCAAGGTTATCTAGTCACTTAGATATGTACAAGTGTCTAATTGGTTCTTCATTGAACATTCTCTAATACTAGAGCAATGGAATTGAGATGCTACAGAAGAATCCTAGGCATCACATTTAAAGACCGCATCACAAACCAAGAGATTAGAGACACGGCTACTGCAGCGATCGGACCCCATGATGACCTGCTAACTACTGTGAAGAAACAAAAGCTCAAAATGTATGGCCATATAACAAAATCTTCGGGACTCACAAAAGACCTTCCTCCAGGGAACATTACCAGGAAAAGAAGAAGAGGCAGACAGAGAAAACGGTGGGAAGACAATATCAAAGAATGGACAGACCTACCATTGAAAGAGGTTTTAAATAGGGCAAAGGATATAGAGGAATGGAGGAATGGAGAAAGACTGTCTACAAGTCTTGCTTGGTGCCCCAATGGTCCACCAGACTAAGGGATATATAGTTCGTCCATCGTGGTTCGATGATGACCACTTTGTCATCCAGGGGGCTGAGGGCTTTGCACTGGGGTTTTGTGCCTCCTCATGTGGCTGGTGAGACCTATGCGAGCCCGGAATGTTCGGCCGCACTCTGGGCAGGTAATTCCAGCTGGAGCTAGTGTCGTTTGCCTTGCTTTCCTTCTCTGGCGTTTTTCTTTCGCCAGCGTTATTCTTTTTTCCTCAGCAACCTGTGCGCCGGATCTTACAGCGCGGCGCCATGATACTCTGTCATGTGCCTCTGTCTCCCAGGTGCCTGGGTCAATGTTGAACTCCTTTAGAGAAGCTTTGAGGGTGTCTTTGTAGCGCTTTTTTGACCACCTTGCGAGCGCTTGCCTTCTCTTAATTGGCCATAGGTAACAGATACTAGAGCTGGTCTGTTATAGCAGCCATACACAAGTCTGTCTGGTTTCAGTTGAACAAAAAAATCTGATAAGCAGTTTCTGTAATCCTATAGCATCAATGGAGTGACTAATTAATTGAAGTTTTAATTTAAGACAATGAACTAATATAGTGAAACAGCTTCTATGATGAAATTTTAAACCCTTAAAAAAGTCTGCATTCTATATTGTGTCTTTAAAAACGACAAGACTATACAAGAAGTAAAAATGAAAGGATGAAAGTCTAAGTGGAAAAATGTTTTCACCAGCTGAGCTGAGAGAGGCATTTATCTTACAAGGGAGATAACTGCAAGCCTAAGGCAAGTGAGCTCCAAAAAGCATTGAGCTTCTGAAAAGGTTAAGACAGCTCAGTGTCAGCTTTTATCAGTAAAAAGAAGAAAGCAGCTCAAGACTGTACACATAATGATTTAGAGAAAAGCAACCATTGAAAACAAGGATAAATGATGAAGCTATGTAGCTTACATGCTTGGTCTTAATAGCCATATAATATTTCATAATGTTTGCTAGAGACACTGCTTCAGTAATTTCAAGTGCAACCAGCTCAAGATATTTTACTTAATGCACAGCACTTTAAACTATCTATTCAAACATGAAAATCTCAGAGTAGATAGAGATCTTTGTTTTCTAAATAAAAAAAAACAAAAAAACTTAACCCTAACAAATAAAATTTACAATGACTTAAACTCTGCATTCCATGATTTTGATATTACTATCAGACTGCAAAATATTTCAAATATCTTCTGGTCCTCAAAATGAAATCAGTCAGGAAAAAAGATTTAAACTGCTAACATATTTAAAACTTGGTAATTATAAAATGCATTGTTTTAGTTTAGGTATTGGGTTATTTGGACAATTTAGGCCATGTCGTGTTTAGTTTAGGACTTTGCAAAAAGAACGAAAAAAGAAACTGCTTCTTAGAAATGTTAATAAAATCTTTTGTTTTGGTTCATAAATTATATGCATATAAAGACTTCTCAGTTGGATATTCTTCAAGTATTGGATAGAACTGGGTAGACCAAGTTGCTCTAGACTTTTACTTTCAATAAAAACAAAACAGAAAGCAGGAGCAGTACACTTCAAAACTCTCAAAGAAAGTAGGAGCAGTACAC
>JADKLZ010000687.1:2663509-2673684 GCA_021533235.1 Biomphalaria straminea
TCTCAAAGAAAGTAGGAGCAGTACACTTCAAAACTCTCAAAGAAAGTCAGACCAGTACACTTAGCTTAGAAACTCAAGAGCAGTGATACATTCTACTGGCATAACTGATGGGTTAAGGCAATAATGTACATAATATACATGACAACATGTCTTAGAGTAAGTACTTTATTGATACTATTTAATCAGACCCATTTAATATTTAACATGAGGTTTAGAGACTCTTACATACATAGCTATCTCACTATTTTGATTACATCAGTTTTGCCTAATTTTAAAACATTTTATCATCACCTCATGACAAGAAATACAAATGAATTATAATTTGATGAATAGCTTTGAAAAGAAAAAAAAAAGGCAGACTAGTGAAACGAATGAAATCATTCTAAAAACACAAATACACTAACAATTCTAAGTAACATTTTCTCTGCATGTTCTTCACTAGTAACAAGTCACAGCTCTGGTTTAAATAGATTTGTTATGACAATTGAATTATTTGATCCAATGAAACAATTTAAAAATTCCAAAGTAAAAATTTCATTTTTTTAAAACACAATAACCTCCACATAGTCAATATTGGAAGTCTACAATGACAGTCTTCTTGTTCACACTTGACTAGACTGGCCATGGATTACTTTCACAAACAATCACTGGGTTCCCAGAGAAGACCGAGGCATACGTGACCTTGGCCTGACAGATGATACAGCTGTAGATGGTGCTAGTGAATCAACATAAGGGATTCGGACTGAACTCTTCTGAAATGTTTGAAACAAGTCAAAACATGGTTTAGTGGTAAACAAAACTGAACAAATATAACATGATTTCATTATTTTCTTTAATCCTTAAGGGAAGAACTTCAAAGTGAACTCACAACATACCTGTCTACCTAAAAAAGTCAAAATGTGTATTTTGGGACCTCAATGTGTAACACACACATGAGCAACATTTTTTAAACCGCATAAACCAAAATGATATTAAAATTATATATCTATATCTATATCTATATATATATATATATATATATATATATATTAATGTGGTGTATGGGGTTCTGTAGGAGGAGTAGTACCTCTGTCAATTGGGCAGTCGGGCTCCTTGAGCAGCTCATTGACCTTGGTCTCCACTCAGAGCCCAGCTCTCACCTGTGGCTCCAAGCAGTTGTCTGCATGCGGCAACGGCCACACCCCGGCAAACCGTCTCGACTGACGGGCAAAACCAGGTGAGGGTTAGCTAGAACTAGTATCTGGCGAAACTATGGTTTCTGTCCACCACCAGCATGTAAAGTCTAGTTGCGGCTGAATGGCACTTAAGTTAAAATTGGACTACCAGGGCCATCAGGCGTCACCTAGCAAATGCTGTGGAGCGTTTTGGAGCACTGTGGGACATGTAGAGCACACTGGTCATCCACTGCACCCCAAACCAGCCCCAGTTGTCTGGACTCTGTTCTGCCACTGGATCCAGCTGGCAAGGGGCGAGAGAGTGAGGCTGATGCAGCGCAAATCTCCTTCACTTTAATAAATTTTCATCGCGCAAGCCACATTCTCATCTCCCTATTGGATTCTACAGCCATCTTCGAGTCCATAGGAAATGAAAAATGTGCTCATCTTCGAACACGAAGGAGGAGCTATATATATATATATATATATATATATTAATATGGACCTATGGATAGATAGATAGATAATTTAATTCAAATAAAATGTGATGTTAAACTATCACTACACTAACTAGTAAATTTAGAAGCTGAAATTTCTAGTCTAAATAAATTATAGTCTAGATCTAGAATGACTAGATCTAATAATTGTAATAATTGCAGAGCTTTTGTGACTTTTGTCCCTCTACAGACTAGATCTACCTAACTCACTAACTGTTAGATATATATCTAGATCTAACTCTAACTAATACTCCTATTACTACATTAATTGATATTAATTTCTAATAGTAGGCCTATGCCTATAGAATCTAGAAATAGTTATAGAGATCTAGACCTAGTCATTGCATTTCTTTATCTTTAACCTAAATCTAAAATAAGATCAATAAGCTAGATCAGATCTAGACTCTAGAGTTTAAGTCTAAGTGAGTAGTGAGTGATACCGGTCCCGTGGATTCGCTACAATAAGCTCAATGACTCAATAGGACAAACGTAGACCAAGATCTAGAATGTAGTAGGTATAACAAGAGAATCTAGCTTAGAGTGTCTTAGACGGTAGCTAGGTCTAGATCTACTGTATAATAAGTATTATAAGTAGATCTATTAATTTTTATTGACTGAATGGTACCAACCAGGTCCACTCCCACCACTCTCGGGTTCTTCCTCAATGTGTACACCCACCTTTTCTGTTTTTTCCTCCCCCCCCCCCCAAAAAAAGGGGGGCGGGGGGGGTCGACGTCGAAGGTGCCGCTTAGCGTGACTTCCGTTACCGCTCGTAAGCTAGTTTAGAGAGGAAAAAAAAAAAAGGTACGAAATGCGTAACGCGACGGGTTAAATTCGCATTTGCGTACTCGCAGTCATTTTTGGGAGATTTTGCGTTGCGTAACGAATACGCATTTTGCGTAACGGTAGGCAGGTCTGTCACAAGTTTGATACAACTAAAAGAAAAAAAGGGAATGTTGTTAATATTGTTTCCAGTCATGTTTAGGCTATGGATATTTAAACAAATTTATAGGAAATATTTTCTATTAGTTAGTCAAGATGATTCACATCTTTCAAAATCTTAACCACACAGAATCTTGAAAAAAAAAATGTATTTTTAAAATTGTGAATTTCTATATTGTGTATACATCTAAGATGTATGATAAATGTCTGGTTTAGAGGGTTAACCTATAAAGGGAGCTTGAGTTTGGACTTGAGCTAAGTTGGGTTTGATGAGGACCTAAAGGCTGCAGAAATGTCCCCCCCCACAATGGTCCACAAAAAAAAGATTGGTTCATAACTCTCTGAGAATGCTATAAGCATGACAGATGTGTTATACAAAATAATTATTTAAAAGTTTAAATTTGGTGTAATTATGGTAAGTCTCAAAATGTTAATTCACCTGTTTCAAAATGAGCTGGTCTGGCAGAGTCAAGTTGCCTTTCAGAATTGTATTTGTTTTACGAAAGACAATTTTGGGCAGTGTAGTGACGATGTATAGCAGCTCCCTAGAAATATCTATTCCTCGAACAATACCTGAAACAAAGAAATATTCAGTTATTTATGAGAGCTCAGTATCACAATCATGCCAAGATAGAGAATCAGATATAAAAAAAAATTTTTTTTCTTAACTTTTTGGAATTTTATAAAATTTTTAAAGAAGTCTCAATTAGTTCGAGGGCATAAATTTAAAGCAAAAAAAAAAGCATATCAATTTTTATTACATCTGGCGAGGTGCAAGGATTGGTTTGAAAATTATGGTTGATTTGTACAATATTTTGTTTTACATTGTATTTAACTGGTTGAAACATTTCAATAGAAAACATGACCAGATTAAATCTTACCAAGTCCAAGACAAGAGCAAACTGGCATCTCTGTAAAAGTGTAAGGCATATGTTCATTTTCTT
The DNA here is from genome assembly GCA_021533235.1 of Biomphalaria straminea. NCBI lineage: Eukaryota > Metazoa > Mollusca > Gastropoda > Planorbidae > Biomphalaria > Biomphalaria straminea. Next base: position 2,667,047 of record JADKLZ010000687.1, read on the forward strand.
TCTTGGCCTGAGAAAACAGAAAGAAATTCTCAACTGCAAAGGTCAGTGATATACATGGAGATTAAAGAGAGATTCAGTTAGCGGACCTAGTCATCCTAAGCTGGTGTGAAAGAAAAAAGCAGAAGCCAAAAGTAAAACTGATACATGTTTTACACAAAAAAGAAAGTAAAAGTAAAGTTCCCCTTTCAGACCTTGTGGTCTATAGGGCAGATGATGTAAAGGTCAAACGACCAACCGCCTTTACTTTTCCCCAACTAATGTCAGGTACCCATTAGAGCTGGGTGGACTCAGAGGCGCCCAGTGGATCCAGAAAATCCCAGTCTTCACAAGGATTCAAAAACCGGGACCCCTGGCTCAAAAGCCAAGCGCTTTATCACTCAGCCTCCGTTTTACACAAAAGCTATTCTTAATCTACAGTATCATTCTTGGTAATGAGTTATTTCTACAAACAAAAATTCCACAAGAAAACAAAGGGACAGACAACATTCACAAAGTATGGAAGCTGTGATGAAAATTGTTTTCTCTGGTGTCCTAATAATGCAGTTTAATGCTAATCAAAATTAATTACATGTTTGAACTATTTTTTAGTCTAGGCCAACTTCAATTAAAACAACTACATTTGACTTTAAGAGCTTAAAATATAAAATATGTGAATTAATCTATAATTATTCTATTTCTGTTTCATGACAATCATCATCTAACAACAGTTATTACTTTTGTTTTTTTTTAAGAGTTTGGTTTAAAGAGGGCTTACATTAGTCAATGCCATCAAATGGCTGCTCAACAAAGGTTGGTAAAAACACAAGCAATCCAATAAATAAAATTATTGTTGGTATAAAACAATCTAAAAAAAAAAAAAAAGTAAATGGAAATGTATAAAGAAGAGTTTTGTTAATCGATTCATGTTTAACACTTTCATTGGAAGGTGAAAAATTTTCATTTAATTAATTTTTTTTTATGGTTAAAGAGATTCCAAATTGGGAATGATAATTCTTTTGGTAATGAAAAATGAAAGACAATAATGGACCACTTTAAGTGTTAATTAATGATACATTTCTCTAGTATTCGCATTACAATAAGTCTTTAATTGAAGGAGTTTTACTGTACTATCTGATTCATCTCGACATACCAGTGTCAAGTCTGTGACACAAAGAGCCACCACACTGGAGTCTATAGCTTGAAGGAGACCTTCCAATGGAACACGATGGTGACACACATGGATCCCAAGATACCTAAAGGGTACTGTGTATGGAGGCATGGAGATCAAGGTCATGCCACGCTCCAGCCCAGAGGACAGACTAGACAGAAGGGCCAGGTTGCGTAGATCAGCTGGTTTCAGCTTCATACTAAAACTGGTGGAAAAAAAACAACATTTCTAAACATTATCAAATTTAGTAACAGATCATTTGAATAATAATTAACTCAATATATGACAGTCATTTTTAAAAAAATTGTAAGTATATAAAAATTGTTTTACATAAATGTTTTAAACTTAATGAGTTCCTCTAAAACTATGTAGCATTGCAAAATATCCATTTGACAACTTACTCTCTTCTCTGACTGACAAGGGTAGCTAGGAACATTAACTCATGTTCTTTGGTTTCTGATACTTTCTGTTTGGCATCCTTGACCTATGTAAACCAAACAATAAATCAGTGTTTATTTTAAAAGGTATCTCATTTATTCATGACAAATACTTCATGGATGCCTAATTATTGCTAAAAAAAAAATTCAAGTAAATAAAATAATCAGATGAAAAAGTATATTTTCATTAATTTTCTAACTTAAAGGGTGAATAAAAATTTTAAAGGAAAAGCCAACTTTAACGAGCATTTGGGAACTCATAATACTTTAGAAACATAGCGAATAAAAAAAAAAAAGAAACAAGCCAATCACTCTGATATAGAAAACCTAAGCATTAAATCTTACTGGTTATTATCAGAATTGCTTTCAACATACTATGAAGGGGTTGAACCAAAGACACCACATTTGTGATGTAAACAAGCTGCAATAGTTAATACTTACACTTGAGACTAAATGAGTCTTTGAGTCTTTTCAATTTTTTGTGTAGATGTCTTATATTTTAGTATTCAAAAACTTTTTCCAATGTAAAAGACATGCTTTTAATTTTACTACTAGTGTGTGTAATAACTTAAAAAATAGGTTGTATAATCTAAGATAAGTTTCCCAACACAGATCAAAATTTGAAAAACCTTATCAAAACAATTTCAACATAAGCAAAGATCACTTAAACTTTAGGCTTTGACTCAAATATATTTGGTCAAGAAAAAAAGTCTTAAATTGGTCAAATTATTTTCCAATATATTCTATTTTCTCCTTCAGTTGCCAAGAAAGATGAAAGTCTGTACATTAGATATGGTCAGAGAAGTTCCCCCACACACATCCACAAGGGAACATACAGATACTGGGTTTCGATCCACAAGGGAACATACAGATGCTGGGTTTAGATCCACAAGGGAACATACAGATACTGGGTTTAGAAGCCAGTTTCTCACTTTTTCCCCCTCTCATGTGATTCCATTATGATTTTACTATATGATCATATGTGAATAACCTTTTTTTTTTAGAATTAAGATCTAAGTAATTTTTTCTCTCTCTACTAAACCTTAATCTGGTTAATTTATTTGCATCTTATATTGTTTTTCCTTACTAATTTAATTTCTTTAGTTCGATGAAGCAGCTAAAATACAAACTTATGAAGACCACTGGATGGTTTTATGGATATTTTGACTTATGCTTCAATGTATTCCAAAAATACAATAGTCTTACTCCCAGGCCTTCTGAATACTGCAGGAGTACATGAAACCCAGGTTAAACACTGCTCTTGATTAACCAGTTTGAAAACTTCATTAATGTGTTAGATAAAAACTGACTGCATATATGTCTACAGAGAGAAGGAAGAAGGAAAGAAAGAACAATTTGAAAAATGAAAAAAAATAATGAAATGACATTTCCGAAACTTCGAAGGTTCTATCCCCAATGTTGAAACTCAACTGTTAGATTTGTAATTCATCAAAAGGTTCTATCCCCAATGTTGAAACTCAACTGTTAGACTTGTAATTCATCAAACTGTTAATTTAATGTGTGAACAAAGAACTGCACAAATGCGTGGTTACAAAAAAAAAAATTTAATTATTTAGAAAGAAAAAAACTACCTTGAGTGACACCTCCACCGTTGTGAACTGGGATTTAGTTGAGGGGAATGTCAGATAGAGGGGATTATGAGATAAGAGGGGTTGTACAGCGGGCCAGGAAAACTTCAGGTGTCGGAATTTTTGTGTCTTTTGACGATATGTTGTTTCTTTCATATGTTTCACCATAGAAGCCATTAGAAGTAAGAAGCATGCATGGGGCATCTGGCGAGTTCTCAGAGGAATAGATTTTGGGGAAGAGGTAGGGGGAAATTGAATCACTTAAGTTTAGGGTCTGTAGTAAGTGAGCCAGGTTTGGCTTTGTCAGGAAATTTCTGATGGTTTCAATTCAGGGTTACAAGCTAGGGAAACATGGCTTTTCAAATTAGCTGCAACAATGGCTAGGGAAACATGGCTTTTCAAATGAGCTGCTTCTTGTTGTAAGGTTGTCTTGACCAAGAAATGTTTTGACTTTTTCTGTTCAGTCAGGCTTTCTGAGCATCCCATGCCTTGTCATTGGGTAGGGTGACCCAAGCAGATCAGTAAATCCAGAAATAAAAATATGGGGATGTGTTTAGGGGGTGGGGGGCCAAGAATCGTACTGATAGGAGAGGATATACACACTCATCAAATGTATTCCATGACAGGGTAAGCTTTTATAAAAAGTGGATTAGGGATCTAAAAAAAAAAATGCTTTGGGGCATTACGCTAAAGTATTTTATGGCAAGGACAAATCTCCTACTTCCAGGTGAGTAGCAACTAGGTCAAGGACGTGTGTTCAATATTAAACCAGCGAGTGTGAGGAGAGTTAGGTCACTGGGGAAAGATTTAAAAATGGCTATCCGATGGAGTTTACAAATTCCATATGGATACGTTGCCTGGACCAGAATGTGAAAAGACTAAGTACTGGAAGTTTATTGCAGCTCCAGCCTTCCTCCAGGGCCACCACTTCCTGTGTTAGAGCTGGGAAATTGAGCATTTGATTGAAGCTTTCAATCTGCAAGACTAGGTCTGGCTCCACTATCTGCATGGTATCAATGAGTAACATCAGTCCAATACCTAGGAACACAAACATATGGTTAATATGAGATAAAGAAAAAAACTTGCATTAACAGCTGAAGACATGCATAAAGACATTTTAAAAATTCTTTAAAACATTTGGGTGTCATTAATTTAAGGGTAACAACAATACATATTATGAATAAAAAATATTTAACATAAAATAGGTAGACAGTATTTAACCCATTAGCTCCTTCTGCAGTTGGAAACGTTTTCCCGTTTTTGTCCTAAACCGTTGTAGAACGTTTCTAAAACCATCTATTTAATATATTTGATTTCAACTTTCTAAAAAGAAGATTTCTTCTAGTCTCGTTGCAAGCATGATTACAAATCATTTTGGAGATTACCGATTCTATTTTTAATAAAATCTGAAAGGTTTTTAGACCCAGTGTATAAGCCCCAACGGGGGGAAAAATGAGCATTTTTGAACTTTTATGTATTCTAGTGGTATTAAACGTATATATATATTTTAAAACTAGACATTTAGTTCTATTTTTTAAAGTTGTTTGTTTGTTTATATGTATTAGATCTTAAATTTGATTATTTTTTCATAAATAAATATTTTTTAGGATTTTTAAAATACGGAGTTATCCCTCTTTGCTTAGGACTACAGAAGGGTTTTTCGTAACCAGAAATAGGAGCTATTGGGTTAACATACTAGAACATAGTGAAATAGTGAAAGATGTAACAGAACACCCATAAACTAGGACCTAAATGTAATAAATGGTTAAGTATACAATAAAAAGAAAATGAGACAATATCTCAATTAATTCTCAATACCTTCAGGAAATCCCATGGTATTTACAACTAGTGGCAGAGGCCAGTTCATTTCTTTGTAGGCTTCAAATACAAACTTGAGACACTTCAAATACAAGCTAGGGTCTTGGCTTGGGGAGGCATCACCATAGAAAACCATTCTATGATCAAATAAAGCATAAAATGGCCAATTTAAAGAAAATAAAAATAAAGCACAAACCACAGGTTGTATATTCTTTGGCCTTCTTCATTACAAATGAAATGCTTTAATAATTGTTTTTGTCAATAACTAGAGCCTTACAAAAATAATCTCATTTAGATATGCTTCAGACAAGTTGAAGTTATTTGAAATCTCATTTTAAAAGTATGACTAGGACTTAGTTTCATTATGACCTATACAAACTTTGCCAAAATATCCACAACTCTAAAAATGAATAGCTGGTTTTATATAATTCAATTCATAGAAAATATTGCACTCATTAGAAATAGATTTCTGGTGATGAAATCAAAAACTGCTAACTTAACACTTACCTTTCAGCCTGCTGTTGATGACAGAATGGAGCACCTGATAGAAGAAAATGAGTTGTTAGATATATGATGTTAACATTTAACAGCAGCAAATAATTACATTTAAAAACAATATGATTACACTTTTTTTTTATATATTCCTATCTAGATCAGCAGTACTGTCCACAATGCTGATTGCACCATGAGAATGTATACAAATTAATATGACCCTAAACAAGAATATTAAAGCAGAACAAACCCAATACTGGCTGGCTTATAATGTGGAGAGCAAGGGTACCAGGTGGAGAGAACTCAGTCTGACCAACATCACACTCCAAGTAGGCGACAGACTCGGCACTATGGGAAAAAAAAAAGAAATTCATTCAACAATTAACTGCCATAATAACATTAAAAAAGAATTCATTGTGCCCACACCCTTTTTTTTTTATCAGCGGTAACAAAAAATTGTATCAAGTATTTAAAAAAAAATGTTTAATAATGTAATACTTTTGTAATGTGGTGTTAAGAAGCATCCTGTTAAAAGTAGACTTTCCAGTGTTCTTAGCTCCACAGCACAGTACAATTGGCGGCCTTTTCCCTGAAGAATGAATACATAACATTTAGTACAGGACTGACGTTCCATTTATATTAATGTACATCTTACCACTAATTAACATACTTTTGTCATATAAACATTACCTTCTAGGCCTTCTGACACTTTCTTGGCCCACTTGACCAGCACATCCTCGTACTCAGGGGACATGTTCATACATGTGGACACCATCTCCTTGGCTGGAGCTAATTTGAGGCCAAGCTTAGGCAGAGTTATGCCTTTATGGTTGGTTTGGTCCATGTCCCTGGCAGGTGAAGCAGTAAAGAGCTGTGTGTAGGGAATAAAGCTTGTAACATAGTCACACACAGCAGACTCGAGTCTTTCAGCCCTCAGGACAGCCACTGTACTGTTGTCAAGGTTAGCCAACTGGACAAAAGGAATGAAAACCAAGTCACATTTAAGTATGTACAAAATTTGTGGGAAGCGTGGTCGAGAGGCTAAGTACGCTTGAAGGGGGCTTGGGGTTCGACACCCGACTCGGGCAAAGTTGTGTTTACTGAGCGCCTAAAGGCAGCACGGATAACCAACTCCTAGATACCCCTCCCCCCCCC
>JADKLZ010000687.1:2703185-2718732 GCA_021533235.1 Biomphalaria straminea
CACACTCAGACATTCGTACACACGTGAAGCCAACACACTCATTGATAAGACGACTAGCGTCTCTTCTCTCTATCCTCTTGTGATGGACAGAGGGTGCGATATAGTCAGGTTCAACTAATCAGAAGTACAAGTCAGGTCTCGCGCTGTTACCGTCAAGTTGTCAAGAACTGTCAAAATGGTGAGATTTCATGGACCGTGCGGGAAGACAAGTGTCACACGACGCGTCACACTGGCGTTCTAAACCTTTCTTTCACTTGGTCCGTAGCACTGCAATAAGCAACCCGATACCCTCAGCGCCACCCTGGGGAATGTAAACCTTGCGTGTCTCCCCTCTATAAAACGCACATCATTCACGCCTTTGAGTGGCCCCCAGTCCTTTAGAGCTTGCTCATGACTAGACTGGTGGTGTCGCTTGGGTTCACTTGTTGGGGACGATACACCTTACTTTCTAGTCTTGCTTGAAGATAGTAGAAAAGGTTTTCTAGGAGATATTTTGTAAATGTCTACTACTGTACTAGGAAATATTATTTTGTAAAAGTTCACCAGGCGGATGTAATATTGTATTTGTCTTATGAAGGATATGATTTGGTACATGCACTGTACTGTTTGACCTATTAAATTGTATTCCTTATAGATACCTAGACGAACTAATGGATTATAGTATCATGGATACATTGTAGTTACTGGTAGAAAGACTAAAATGGAAAAGATATAAGTAAATACATATGTGAAAAGTGACTTAAAGAATCAGACCGTCTGCTACTCTCCTAACATTATGTGACACTTATACAATCAGAGTTTCTCTCCCATGTTCTCTCACCCACTGTTAGTGAGATACAAGATCTCTCTCTCTCTCTCTCTCTAACTCTATACTTCCCACATTTTTCTGTCACTCTTTCTATAGATACCTTAAAGAGGGTAGTTGGGAGTATGGGACCACTTGGACCTTACATGTATATTATAGAACACCGTGTGGGTTTACTTTAGTTCAAAGTCTGGGTTTCTAATAGTTTCCCCCCCCCCCCAAAAAAAAAAAAGGATTTACTTTTGTTTTCTTACTGTTTCTCTAAAAGTCAACATTCTAGCACATAGAATGTTTACGTTAGAGTTAGCTGGATGTATTGATGTCAACATTTGAGATGATGCAAACAGAAATGTGTCACCTTGTCTCCAAAGCAGAGTTACCTACCCCTCCCCCCTCCTTTGCACGACATCTTGACCTTTTTCCCATATTATTTTTTGTGTGTGCTCATAGCGAGGAGATGGAGGGGGCGGTGGATTAAATCTTTACCCCCCCCCCCCCATTGTATTCTATATTTACAATAAATTCCATGATTTTTTTGCTACCTGCTGATGTTAAGATTGGAGGGGGGGGGAGTTAGGTCTGTAGAATAGAAGAAGAGGTGGAAACTGAGCATTTATTGTATTCTGGGGTATAATATATATGAGAGAATGAGAGAGAGAGAGAGAAAGAGAGAGAGAGAGGGAGAGAGAGAGAGCGAGAGAGATTGTGAATGTGTATGAGTAAAATGGCTAAACATAAATCAACCCAGACATTTTTAAACGAACCTAATCAAGTTGTGTTTTAAATAGCTATTTTGGATGAAGCCATTGTACGATCAGCCCTCTTCCAAATAAATGGAACAGTTTGTAAGACTTCGATCTGCTTGTAAACATGAGAACGTGAGTTCGATTTAGTTGAATTAAGAATCAAGTGCAGGGCAGGACTTAAAAATTGCGGGTCCCAATTTAGTGATGCTTGCGAGGCCCCTATTCTAATTTTCTTTTTTAATAATCACAACTATTACAATTAACTAGATCAAAATTTATCATACAGCGTGCATAGGAAGCAATTCAAACGCAACAGCCGCCAGTGGCTAATTAAACTTACGATATACTAATTATGCTAACCGTATAAGTCCAACATCTTTTGAAAGCTAGTGACAAGAGCCATGACTGATTGTGAAATGCTAAATGTAAATTGCGGGGCCACTGCCCGCGCTGGGCCCAATGGACCTCATTCACCAATTGTAAATAAACACATTTAGCCACGTCATAATATTGATAAAATAGTGAAAATTAAGTATCACGTGACAGCCTTACGTATTGCGTAATCTGTATAGAACATATAGAGAAAATGTTTTTTGTTTACGTTTGGTGAATGAGGTCCATTAGAAGCAATCGTTCAAATCAGCCTAAAAGCCGGCCTTGATCAAGCGCATGATGTTACAGTTCCTCCAGAACAAATGTCTCTCCCCACAATTGAAAGACGTAGGATCTATTGAAGGAATGCAATGTGCCTGTGTTTGTGTCCTAGCACGAATGTTTCTCCTAAGTCTTACTTCTTTCATCTTCTTGTCAGCTGAGAGTCAGTGACAGCCCCACACACACACACCTCTAGGCAAGGGAAAGGACACACCGTGAGAAGGGTGAGACATGGAAGCAGTCCCCATTATTAAGTTCTGGTCATGCTCAAAGTCTCTTGGTTTCCCATTAAAATGATTGTTTGTCTAGCCTAGTGCCCTACCTCGCTACACTACATTACGGGCTTTACTAAATACAAGTTGAGAAGAAAGGGCCAAAAACTTGGCAGCCCAGGGGTATTAACTCTTCCTCTTCTTCGTTTTAATGAACACGAAGGGAGACAAGCGCTTTATTTATGTACAATCAAAAAATACAAACAGCAAAGAAAACAAATTGGAAAGCAAAGTCGCAACTAAATACTGTTTGTTGGAGTTGACATACACGTGCGGAATTCTTGGTGTGACCAACTGACTCATGGATGCAGAACAGGTTACATTTTCCTATTTTATCGTCCACGGTAAGTAGGACAATTACTGATAAGTGGTCAGGACCAACAATGGCCTACAGTGCTTTTTTTGTAAAAAAAAATACATACGGTACTCCGTGTTAGATTGCCTAACCTGTAACTATAAATAAATAAATAATAAACATCAAAACACAAGAAAAGTAATTTATTTTTCCCCACACTGAAAAAGCTGCCGGTACATTATACCCGTCCGCCACGTTTATTATTCAAAGTATATTATTTATTTACTAGTAGTTTAAAGTTAGGTGATCCTTAACCGAGTACCGTCATATATATATATATCCCCTTTTATTTGTTTAGAAAATAGTGGCTTTCTTTGAAACTTTAATTTTAACTTTTGTATGTGATCTAAAGAAAAAAAAATATTACCGGCTTTTTAAATTTTATTCTAGGTTTTCATTTTCAGGTCTAAGTTTATTTTCCTGCCGGAAACACGTCTACTAGTGTATCTACATTTCCACAGTTGATAGTTTCAGTGACTCCATCAATTGACGTGTGAAAAGGAAATGACCCATGAACACGCTAGGACAAGATTCATCTACTCCGTGGTAGGTCTCGAGCCGTGAAGAGGGTTCACGAAATACTTAGGATGTGACAAAGAGGTAGAACTCCTCCACCAACCATTAAATCATTGTGGAGAGAGGCTATAAGCAAATCTCTGTTCAATCTAACTCAAAAGTAACATTAGATGAATGAAGGATCTAGTTCATAGACTGGCATGTACAATGGTATTTCTGTAGTATGAACATTTGTTTTTTTTTTAAAGATTCTCTTTGACAATGGCTATCACGCTATTTTAATATATAGCTCTATATGTTTTCACCAAATTTAAAACTGTCAGCTGGAGTTGAGATGAAGGCTCTTGAAACTCTAGGCTAGCAAAGTTAGAAAACATATAGAGCTCCCTTTCAGTTTCATCAGCTTGATTGAACAGAGCGTTCAGTCAGGAACCAAGTCAGCGTCTATGTTCCACGCCGTTATTTCCAAGGATTTGGATGCTCCGGCGGCATGGACTATTGACATGGCCAAAGACAACCCCCCCCCCCCGCAATTTTCCTATTCTTTACCACGCTAACCGCACGGAAACATCCCCTTGAGGAACGACGTGTGGATTGTTGACATGGGTGTGAGAGCTCCAACACAAGCCCGTCCAGTGCAATAGAATGCTCTCTCATCCCTTAGGCGCTCCCGTGGGAGTCTTGCTTGCTACCCCGTCCAGTGCAATAGAATGCTCTCTCACCCCTTAGGCGCTCCCATGGGAGTCTTGCTTGCTACCCCGTCTAGTGCAATAGAATGCTCTCTCACCCCTTAGGCGCTCCCACGGGAGTCTTGCTTGCTACCCCGTCCAGTGCAATAGAATGCTCTCTCCCCCCTTAGGCCCTCCCACGGGAGTCTTAATAATAATAATAATAATCTTTATTGTCCATAAGGAAATTTGTCTTACAATTTGTGCATTATACCAAACAAAACATTAGAACTATAAAGAGAAACAAAAGGTTCATTCACACCAGACTCACTCACAATTTACATGTCAAAAGTTTACATCAGATTGTTTCTGTTTAATGATTTATTTGATTGCCAGAGGAACAAAAGAGTGATGGTAAAATCACAAAATCCTGACCCAAAGGGTGATTTTCTATTTCTTGAATCTTTTTAGATTTTGTAAGGACTTTTGTCTCAAACAGCTGCCCATTGGCCAAACCGTTTCCACCCGGGTGCCACTGTAAGGCGGGGTACCTAGCTCAGGTATATTTTACATCAGGTCTTTCTTTAATTCACATTAAACAATTTAAACGAAGAGTGTGTCATTTTAATTCATCAATGGATTCATCTTAAAAGATGAGGCAAAGAAGAAGAAAAAATTAAATGTGAATGCATGTTACTAGTGCATGAATGAAAGCAACTTTCTTTGTGGTCACGTTTTTTCTGTTTGTAGTAAGTTTGTACACCCTAAGTTCCATCATAGACATCGTAGTGAGTCTTTAGTTACATGGTTCAAAAGTTTTATAAGAATAATAATTTAATTAATAGAGCGCTGTTGACCAACAAAATGTAGGCTCAAGGCGCTATGATGACACTACACAGATAAAACACGAGAAAATAACAAACTAATCTTAACAAGTTTTAAAGAGATAGATCTTCTTGAATGTAGTGTAGCATGTTGTCTGTCTGAGATCAATATGGAGTGAGTTACAAACCTTTGTCCCAAAAGTCCGCAGACCGTAGATTTTGATGGCGAAAGTGGCACCACTAGAAGCGGTGAGTCCATTGAGAGCAGGGCTCTCTGAGGGACATATGGAGTGATCAGTTCGCTTATACTTACACTACAGCTACCCCACAGTCCCGCACAGGAAATGTTTTTCTGCGAACTAGAATTGTGTGTGTGTGTGTGTGTGTGTGGAAGAGAGAGAGAGAGAGAGCGAGAGAGAGAGAGAGAGAGAGATGAACTTGGTTCATTGACATCTAAATGTCAAAATGAGCGTGTTGTTGTATGCAATGAAAGTCACTAACCCAAACAAAAAGTTCACATGCTTGGACGTGATGAGAGGAGACAGGATTTGATCCCAGTCCCTCTACTTCAAACTGTCGGCCAAGAAGAAAACATCCGCCAGGAAGGAGCAACGATTACATGTGTTCAAGGTAGATTTGGGGGCGGGGGCGGGATTAATATGTACATCTCTCCAAGTCAAGTGGGGGGCTTGTCTCGCCCCCTCCTCCCCCACTATGTCCACGAATGTCTGTATCATGTTATAAGCATCTGCTTCCATTTCACGGCCTTTCAAGTTGGCTAATGAACGGCGCCAGTGGAACACAGGGAACGTCTTTCAAACGAGAAATCAAGGCAGATAACTCTTAGTTAAAAATCAAGGGAGATTATCAAATCAAAACATAATTCTCTTTCATTTTCCCCTTCTCTGCTATTTTGTATGCAAGTTTCTCGAGTGTACCATCAATTTCCTATGAATCATTCTGTCCGCATGTTGGTTCTTGTAGGTGGTCAAGACGATGAGGCTATGTTTAACTAGCACAATATGAAAATGAAGACGTTTAGGAGAAACGAGGCAATGTTCATGGTCTATAGACATTCTAGTACAGGTTTGTGATACACTGGTCGGTTAGCTGTTACGGTAAACATTATGCTGTAGCATACACAATTACTTTAATATAAATATTTGAGCTGTAATGAAACATGCTTGTTCTGTTTACATTTAGACCTTGCATTAAAACAGTGACCGCTCTAGAAATACATCACATCGACATTATACATTTTCTTTCACTGAAACCTGAAGTTTGACTTTGGTTAAACAGTTTCTCCACTCGCTAGGACCTAGAAGTAATTTTACCCTAAACCTAAATACAGCTAGCAACTGAACTGACCATTTTAATGATTCGTAATTTCATAACAGAAAAAACAGCTGTAGTCGACACCCCCCCCCCCTTTCCCAAACTGATTGGAAAAGTTTACCTGGAGATGTATATGCTTGAGTTTTGTTTTCCCACTTCTAGTCGTGTTTTGATTGAAAGATGATCGTCATTTTCTCCCTTGATAGAGAGTTCATTGTGCTATAGCTTTTGATTTGTTTTCATTGGCAACTTGAACGGCAGCCAATGTTTGTTTAAAACTGACTTAGATCATTGGAATTATTATCAATACGGACCGTAGTCCGTTGAAAGAATGCTGGGTAAAAAACAACAACAACTATTTAATCTTCTAATTATTTTCAGACACATTATTTGACAAATTTAAGGCCAGCTGTTTGACTTAGAAACATTTTTAAAAGTTTAGTGTCCAGAAAAGCAATATTTTAAAGCAAACACATGAACTCTATCAATCAACAGCAGCCTTTCTAAACAACACATTAAATACATCCATGCCAATGTTGTCATTAAGTCGCTTTAAAGACTTGAAGAAAGAGACACGATAAGTAAAGGTCGAAATAAAAAAAAAAATCACAATAGACTTTAAGTCAGACTTTTTTTTGTATCAGATTTTTTTCTTGTTTTGTTTTTATTCTACAATGTTGATAATAGTGAGCCAAAGTTGATATGGCGAGACATTAGTTTCAACTGGTTCAAAAAAAAACGACAAACATTTCCATTCGCCTTCATCTCTCCCCTTATATTTTTGTAACAGTTACACCTGTGTTCGTGACGGGACTCCAGAACAAACAGCATTGCTAATGAGCTTTAATTCCATTGTGACCGCGAGGAGGCTACGGCTAGTTTGTGGTGTAAAGATCTAGGTCTGGAACTTCCAGCATAAATACAATAAGCGGAGGATAGAAACAATACACTAGGAAGTTGGATGTAAGTGACAGGAAACAATTCACAAGTCAATGAAACATAAAAGAACATTCCAAAAGTCACACATGAACCTTTTCACGCACCAAACAGTAAATGAGATAGAAAGATAGATAGATAGATAGTTAGATAGATAGATAGATAGATGGAGAGCACTTATACACATTTGGAATACACATTTAAACTAAATTTACTCTGGCCCGTTTTAAGTCTTTATAAGTGTATCTTACCCTTAGACTTTTACAATGACTTGCTTTGGTCATGACCTGAAAGGTCTTTGAGTAGTCTGTGTGTGTGTGTGTGTGTAATGTAGCTAAAAGAGAGAGAGAGAGAGAGAGAGAGCCTACGATATACACCCGCTACCTCTCTTGTTTAGAAAAGTACTCATTCTGAAGTTAAAGAAGTAAGAAAGGTTTCGAACCGCATCATCTAATCACGCTACTAGCCAGACTGTGTTAGGTAAGAATCTGTTTCTTAAGTACTTTCAGCTCAGTTCAAACCTAGTATAACACTGCTTGCTGTTCTAGAGATTGTGGCTTGGTTACTCGTCTCTACGGAATGCCAGAGTGCCATGATAAAACTGATGTAGTCATCCGTGTCATAAAACAGGTTAAGATAAACAGTTAAGACTTAGACTATTGTGGACTAGGAAGAGCTCAAATAAAAATATGAAAACAAAAGATGACTCAAAGGTAAATGCCAGGACATGATATTAAGCACACGCTATTGAGTCTCATACAGGCAGTGGCTGGCTTTTAGTCTGACTTCACACACTTGACTGTGTCTGGTAGATTTTATTTGAAGTGAACTATCTGTCTTGCTTTGTGCTCTTAAACAGGAGCAGATAACTTTACAGAATGTATAGATGAAACTTATGGTGTATGGTTTGAGAGGACCCTACAATCTACATTAATACCAAATATAAGGCATTACATTAATACCAAATAGAAGGCATTACATTAATACCAAATAGAAGGCATTACATTAATACCAAATATAAGGCATTACATTATTATCAAATAGAAGGCATTTCATAAATACCAAATATAAGGCATTACATTAATATCAAATATAAGGCATTACATTAATACCAAATATAAGGCATAAAATAAATACCAAATAGAAGGCATTTCATAAATACCAAATATAAGGCATTACATTAATACCAGATAGAAGGCAATTCATTAATACCAAATATAAGGAACTAGTCGACCGGCGGCATAGCATACGCCGCTATTTTCCAGGGCAGGCCTTAGGCACTGCAACATATGCGACCACAGTGGGTCCCGAACTTTCTTTGGACCCGTGCTAATTTTTAGGTGTATAAATTATGAAATTGAACCATTTTATAAAGCATAACAGATTTCCCGCGGCCTCTTGATTTACCAGGAGCCCCCTGGAAATCTCCTGAAATGGTATTAAATGCTATGCCGCCGGTCGAAAAAGTCCTGGAAATTTCCGGACATTATTAAAATCTTTTTAAAGTAAAAAAAAAATGCTATGCTATTTTGTGAATGAAAATAGTGCGGATTTGGATATATTATTTCCCATTCACAACATGCTGCGCCATGGGATCTTCCCAATTGCTTGATATAAGTAAAGTGAATGCGTGAATTCATGAATGAAAAATACTATGAAAATGGCTAATTGACCTTAATTTACGCAATTTTAAGAATATAGCTTCACTCATGTAACAATGCTTTAGAAAAACAAATTTGAATGTTAATTTGATTAAATGGACTATAATTAGTACGTTCATGTGCTAAAGCATAAAACTATCTCTGCGAAGAGAAGTTCTATAATCGAGCCATGGGATCTTCCCATTTACTTGTTATAAGTGAATTCATGAATAAAAAAATACAACAACATATGCGACCACAGTGGGTCCCGAACTTTCTTTGGACCCGTGCTAATTTTTAGGTGTATAAATTATTAAATTGAACCATTTTATAACATGATCTAACAGATTTCCCGCGCTAAAGTCAAACCTGAGAGTAGTATCTATCTGTGTATTGTCGTTCTAGTTTCAAGAGTCTTACAACACAATCACAATATAATCTCTTCCGGCTTCCACTTTTTTTTTCAAGTTACACGAAGTTACTTCCTTTTTCCGGTCTATATTTATTTATGTCTATGCTATTTTGTGAATGAAATAGTGCGGATTGGGTCCATTCACACCGTGGTGCGTGCGCCATGGGATCTTCCCTATTTACTTGTTGTTGCATGTTGTTGCATGTTGTTGCTCGTTTGACCTCTTACTTTGAGAAATAATATATAGATTAAATTAATACCAAATATAAGGCATAACATTAATACCAAATATAAGGCATTAGATCAATACCAAATATAAGGCATTACATCAATACCAAATATAAGGAATTAAATTAATACCAAATATAAGGCATAACATTAATACCAAATATAAGGCATTACATAAATACCAAATAAAAAGGATTTATAGAACATGACAAAATAAATGCATGAGAAAAAAATAATCCGTTGAAATTGAAATATAAACGTAACGTGAACGGATCAGAAGAGTTTTTTTTTTCCCCAACCGGTAAGTAAGGAGATTAGTGTAATAAAACCTGGCTATTGATTGGTCAAGAGAAAGTTGAACTCCCGACTTCCCCAGAGCAGTCTGCTCAGCGCATGCGCTGTTTACACTCCAGTTCTACAAGATCAAAGGCAGTAGACAAAACGTTATCAGACGCTAAGATGCTGGATTAGATCATCTCATGCCAGGGCACAGCCAATCAAAAGGCTTTTAATGTGTTCATGTTGTATGGTAAGGAGATAAAGTGGGAAGTCAAAAAAGCTCAAATTTGTAAAAAATTATACGATAGTTATGTTTTTTTTTTTTCAAGTTGACGAAATGTTGAATTGAACTTATTTAGTAGTTAGGTTGAGTCAATGATCAATGGTGTCTCTGAGTGGTGCAGATTAGATGCATTCCGTGGAATGAGATAAAAACACTTCAATCCACGTGTTTACATGGGTCATTAATGCGTAGCTTTCACACACACACACGCGCGCGCTGTTGAGCACACACATATAGTCACCAAATATTATTCAATTTTGCAGTCAACTCTATTTCCAGAATCAAAGAGAACAGATTCCTGGGACAGAGAAGAGATTTTCAATGTCGAGTTCGGATGCCTTCATCGACCGAGCGTTAGAGAACAGTTCGATGAGAAACGATGCGGCAGAAGTCTGTATTTTTTTTTTTTTTTTACAAAGCTTCTATCAACTCTATCAATCTGTCTGGTACAAATCTTGCACAGTTTATTTCCGACACTAGACATTCTCGGTTCAAGTATTGAAACTTATCATATTTGTTCACTGATGATGACAACAGATTAATCAATAAAAAAAAAAACTTTTAATTAATTAAATAGTGGTTATTGATTAATTTTGTTTTATATTGAAAAAAAAGAGAGATTAATATTGTAATATTTATTAATATGGCAGTAATTGTGTGGTTCTTTTCCTAAATTAAGCTTTTTTTTTTCAAAGTATTTTCCCCATTTTGCTTGATCAAAAGTATAGAAACAAAAGTTTTCCCCATTTTGCTATATCTGAGACAAAAAATCATTTTTCTGTAATAATGACAAATAGTGTTTTTACTGGTCAATAAATAATTATACACATAACAAAGGAAAGTGGTGGTGGACAAGTAGTTTAATAAAAATTAAAATTAATTTATTAATGTTATATTTTAGATAAATTTGAAATAGCCTCTATTTGGCTCCTCCCGTTTCACCAAGTAGCCCGGACGTGGCTGGATTGTTCTTACCGAGTAACCTAGACCTTTGATGTGTCGCTATTTCAATAAGAGAGTAAAAAGAAACACTGGACTATTAGGTCGTTGCTAATAGGGAAATAATTATGTAGATGAAAAGAGAAAAAAAGCTTTGTTGGAATTAAAAAAAAAGGTTCTTTTACTTTGAACTACTTTTTATTTCCTCTAAATCTATAAAATAGTTTATAAACATATCGCTACAATCTACTGTGCAATCATGGAAGTGACTAGAACTAATGACATGTAATCATTTCAAAAATTGTTGTTTTTTTTTTAACCAGCCACGTTGGGTACATAATATTATTTATTATTATAATTATAGTTGTGTACTTTTGCGCCATTAAAAGTTGTCAAATTTCGTTACAGACCTATTCATTACTATGTGTGAGTATTAACAGAAATTTTGCCTTTTCTAAAATGCAACGAATTCCGTTTCTCAGTTGAAAAGAGTCTTTGACCAAATTAAGGTTGAGATTTGATTCTAGAGTAAGGTTGTGATTTGATTCTAGAATAAGGTTGTGATTTGATTCTAGAATAAGGTTGTGATTTGATTCTAGAATAAGGTTGTGATTTGATTCTAGAATAAGGTTGTGATTTGATTCTAGAATAAGGTTGTGATTTGATTCTAGAATAAAGACAATACTCGAAGAGAGATGCTCACAATCCAAATCTAACCGAAAGAAATTAAGAGAATGAAATAAGCTGAACTATCTACCAACTAATGTGTATCTGTTCGCACGAGTCTATGTGTTTCTTGTATGTGTAATCTAAAAAAAAAAAAAAGAGGAAGAGGTAGGGACAACATGTTAACAACTAACTTTATAGGGCAGTGATGTCCGCATATTGCCACCTCGTGTTGAAACATGGACTTAACTGTTGTACTGGGGGAGGAGGGGGGGCGTGGGTGGGCGAGTTGCAAATGGAAGCCATGCCAGGGGAGGCAGTAGGGCTGGCCCTCCAGGAAGTGCACATTTCTGCTGAGTGGAAATAGAGGAATGAAAGGTAGTACACTTTATCTACGAGACGGTAGACTTCAAAGACTGTCAATACTATCACTAGCAACCTTGTAATGTATGTTTTCCAATCCAGTAAACAAGTCAAGAACACCTTTCACACCTTGTCATCTATAGACAATCACTTTATGTTTAAACTAACAGTAGTGAACAGATATGTGCAAACTATCAAATCTATTCAGGCATTTAGTACCAGTTGACTCGTCAATGCAAGTATTTTGTTCACAGAATCACAGTGAACGCTGCCATTTTTAGCGCCACCGAAAGGGGGAAAAGACGCTATAAGTTTTGTGTGGAATGTCTGCCCGTCCTTCCGTCCCGTTTAAATCTCGTAAACTAGAATAGATAGTGAAAATCTGACATCAAGATATTTTAGACCTTTCAACGTTCTGATGCAACGGTTACTTTTTCCTTTTTGAAAGTGAAAATTTAATTTTTAAAATCATCTACGCAAGCAGTTTTTTTTTTCATAAAAACACACCATTTTTACAACTATTCAATATTACTAGTAAGTGGGTGGACCACTTCAAGGGCCGCTTTATAAAATATATTTCCACACAAACTGTCTTTGTAACCTTGTTAATTTTGGGATTTCCGCGCCCCTGGCTCTAATGGGTACTTGACTTTATTTGGGGAACGCAAAGGCGGTTGGTCGTTATGCTGGCCACCCGTTAACGTTGGCTAAAGTAACATGTCTGCCCTATAAATTGCAAGGTCTGTTAGGGATACGATACTTTACTATAGACTATGTGTTATTATTATATTTTCCTAATGACCTATTGGTCTTGTTGAAGTCTAAATCTATTTTTAAGTAAAGTCTGACAAATGTTTCTCCCTCCTTCTTCAGTAGTAAATTGGTTTTACACGTCAACCACATTTCCATTTCATTTCTTTGTTTATAACAATTACTCTTATCAGCTTGAAAATTCTTCTTGAAAAAAAAACAACAACAACCCTGAAACCTTGACATAGATCTCGAAAAGGGCTCTAACGATTTTCTTGAAATTCGACAGTTTCTGCATATCTTTGGGTAAGAATTATTAACTAATTGTCCACACAAGGGAAAACTCTGGGTTGACAGTTGTAATTTTTCAAAATCTTCTTAAAATTAAATTTGGTTGAAGGTCTATGTCTCACAACTTTTACAACACACATATATCAGCGGCATTCCCGCATGCATTCATTTTTAGTCCTCATCATTGGCCTCGTAGAACGACTATGGTCCATCTCGCACACTTCCTCGTGTGGCTGTGGAGCCATATTTTGGAGAGACAATCCCATCCACAAATATCGCAGGTAAAGGTGGTTTTCGCTTCAGTGGTAGAGGAGCTGGCCATTTTTCGCATTGTCCGTTTTTTCTTCCATAATTAGAGGTTTCAAATAAATAGACACATTTTACGCTCCGTCTTGTTAGTCCATATCTATATAGACCAATCAGCAACCAATAATCTTTATACCATACATCTAGCTCTGATATTCTAGTCTAGAATACAATCTTTAATGTTGCCGTGTCTATATCACCAAACTAGAATTTTTGATACTCTATGAGTACATTTATACATAACCTTAACAAGGATATTTTTTTCAGGGAAAAGCGGGGGTGGGGGGATATGAGGGCCGCATAAAAATGTGACGTATTTTTAGCGGCCCCCGAAAGGGGAAAAGACGCTATTAGTTTTGTGTGGCCTGTCTGTCCGTCTGTCTGTCTGTCTGTCTGTCTGTCTGTCCGTCCGTCCCCTTTAGTGCTCAGAAAGTAGAAGAGAAAATGAAAATCTGACATCACGATAATATAGAGCATTCAAAGTTCTGATGCAACGGCTACTTTTTTTTTTCTAAAAGCTCAAAATCTAATTTTTAAAAATATTTTATGCAAACAGTATTTAAAGAGAAAAAACCTAATTAGTATGCAATATAAATGAAACCTACTTTAAGACAATTAATAATCTAATATACTGCACATGCTTTCACATTTTTTTTTGTTCCAACATACGAGTAACATACCAGTATTTACTCGTAAAGTAATCAACTCATAAAATAAGTGTGGCAGTTGCCTTGAACATCGGCTTTACAAGGCTAACGTTGAGAGATCAAAGCACGGAAGATGTATATTAGTTTTGTGTGGCCTGTCTGTCCGTCTGTCTGTCTGTCTGTCTGTCTGTCTGTCTGTCTGTCTGTCCGTCCGTTGAGAGATCAAAGCGGATCTGACAGGGATCCGACTCCGACGGGGGCCGCCTCTGAGTTTGTGTATCACACAAACTCTCTTTGTAATCTTGTTTTAGTTAGCTATCAATTAATTTTAAGCAGTGAAATATTTTCTAATGTGATGTAACGTCCGCTTAGTCAAAGAGGAGTAGTCTTTAAAAATATGTTACTTGTTTGTAGTATTTTATAACGAATGTTGTTTTTTGTTTTATTTCTATTACTTCTGAATTATTCATGTAGAAACAACAACAGTTTCCATACTGGCAGCTCAACATAACAACAGCATTAAATCTAGCTAAACAATAAGAATGTATGAACTGAACTCCATCAATGATCAGGCAACGTCATTCAGTTTTATACCTGTCACAATCAGAGAAAACCAACTTAAGCTGTCATTACTCACTTTTGCCTTTCCAAATGTTCAGACGCGACTTTTCTAAAAGAGTAAAACAACTGGAGTTCTGAATCACGAAGTACTTTCTAGACCTTCATGTTGTGTAAGCTTTAGTTGGCTTCACTTGATGGCTCTGTTTCTTAAGCCTTTCTGTCACGCTATTATAGACACAGGCTAATTATTATCTGGAGACAAAGAACCAAAGCTTTTTGGAAAGGTTTCATGCAGTCTGATGATCTGTTGAATGTTTTCTATTAGTTGATGATATTTGTCCATTCAGTCGTCCCTTGTACTTTCTAAAATCCATCCGACTGTCTGAGAACACATTCACTTGTTTAAAACATTCGCCCAGAAAGCCATTTAGTGAGCCTATTCTGAAATCTCTGATATTCATTTTTTTGGCCTTTGTTTCATGAGCTCTGCTTCAAAGTGTTTGACAGTAGATATAAAGGTATCAAAAATATGACTTAAACCAGGGGCGTAGCTAGGAATTTTCCTTCGTTTGGGGCCCCTGCATTTTGCGTAATTAATGTTTATTGAAAAAAACAACAACACTCATTTGCCCCAACCCCCAATTAAGTGGGGGAACAAGAGGGATTTTCAAATTCTCCCCCTCCTCCAAACACCCTAGCTACGCCACTGACTCATTGGAATCTCCAATCTCGATTACTTCTAGCACTTGTTCTTTCTCCATGTACATTTGACTACTGTTTACGTTTAGTTTTAGTCCAAAACAAATTGAATCATGCTCAAATAAAAATCTTTTCTCAAAGATCATTATATCTGTAGTACAGGCATTGAAACATTGGGTGAATGTCTTCAATGTTACCCACATTTAGAATGTATTTGCTGTTCATAAGATTCAGTGAATGTGACAAGCATGGGAGAACTTAGTAAATTAACTTATAGGTCCTACTATCCAATGTAGAATGAAGTGACTAATTGAAGTACTGTAAGCCTGTAGTCTATAAATGAAGTGACTAATTGAAGTACTGTAAACCTGT
>JADKLZ010000687.1:2724511-2739965 GCA_021533235.1 Biomphalaria straminea
GTTCCGGACACAACTGAGACTATTCATGTTCCGGACACAACTGAGACATCTCATGTTCCGGACACAACTGAGACAACTCATGTTCCGGACACAACTGAGACTACTCATGTTCCGGACACAACTGAGACTATTCATGTTCCGGAAACTAAAGAATACAGACCAAAAAGATTTGCTTTAACTCTTTCTCTCCTAATTGACGATACCATCGTTGATTTGGCCTAATCATATTGAATTAATTTTGTAAAATTTATTTTGTGTTGTAGAAAAATAGCATGCAGTCCCCTTCAATTCTATACCAAGTAAAACATTTTATGATTACAAACAACAAAGTTATTGAAGCTTAATCATAACAGGGCAGTGAAATAGTAATGAGCAAAATGAAGAATTCCGTCGAATCGTGGAAAAATAATCACGGAGAGAAAGAGTTAATGGAACGTCATCAGAGAATGCCAACCATGTCTTTCAAAGCTGCATACTCTACCGAGAGGAGCTCACAAGACACTGGCCCCAAACTCCCCCCCCCCCCCAGTTGAAAAGTCCATCGCAAAGACTCCTCGTTGAACTTCAGACATATGAGAAGGAAGAAGAGTGCGGTATTGAAGCTGGATAACCAAAATGTGTACATTTGTTAGAAATCTATGACACAAGCTGTTTTAGACAAAGAATTCAATCAATAAATATTATTTCGTGAGACAAAGAGACTAAAAGACTTGCATTGAGTGCGATAAACCACAGAACAAAGAACAAAGAAAATATCTTTCCTCTAGCACAACTATCTGTAACGTTACCTACTCATGAGATAATCCAGACAAACTTCTTTAAAAAAATGCTATGTGCAAAATACAAGTGATTCAGGTGATTGGTTCAGATAAAGAGTTCAGATGATTGGTTCAGATAAAGAGTTCAGATGATTGGTTCAGATATTTAAGGACACGAGGCCCTGCTTGGGAGCCTTCTGGACAATTTGAGACATTTTCTAAAACGTTCTGAAATAAAAAGTCCAAGAAATTGTTCTCCAGAGGCATAGACTTCCGCTGAACAACCATTTTGAAGTGACCAGAATGCACTATTAACTTGTATAAGACTATGAAAGGCAAAAGTGAATGAACAACTATTGATCAAAACAGCTCATGCCATGTAGTATATATACAGTCAATTCCTCTGATCAGTTTAGTCCTAAAATCCGGATAAAATAAAACAAACATTCTCTATGTTACAAGAATGTTTTCGTACTTATGTTTAGGTCCAAATAAGCGTCTGGTCGGATTAAACGGTGGACGGATTAACCGTATATGACTTGTGTTCCAACACTATTTAAACACTGAATGTATTTTGAATGTCATGCATTTATACCACAAAATGAAATGAATTCCACCTGCACTAAAGCAGGATTTGAGATCTGATTATTCTTATCACCACCTTATACAGATGTCCAAATGGTTCGAGACTTTGTCCCTTTAATGAACCATGTGACCAGAGAAAGGATTTTATCTCATGGCCAGGATGAGAGATTGGCTCTTCACCGACCCCTCTGTCTGGAGACCCCCTGCAACTAGGTGATCAAAAATCACACCCGTTTGGTCGTAGGACACGGCTCCTTGAGCCCGCACGAGTGCCCCCTCCCGTGCGAGGCCGGAGACCGAGCCCACGGGGGGCCCTCCATATGCCCATATCACATGCCTTATCACCACCAGACATCTTTAATAAGTTGCACAAAAATGCATCTAGTATAATATTTCATTTCGCTAACATGTAGTTCTATTTAATTAACGAACACATATTTTTTTCACATAGAAAGAATAGACTGAATATTAAATCAGAATCCTTCCCATCCAATGCAGACTATTACAATAAAGGTAAAATTTAAAAAAAAAAACAGCTCCAATGTGCTGAAAAAAAAATTCTGTCTGTGTATACCTTTGTATTACCCTGGCCTGGTAATAGCTTGCTCTTCATGCTTTTCTAAGTTAAACTATTGATGTTTCATGGCATGTAACGAGCATCTCGGATAGACTGATGGCTGAATGACATCCTCTTCACTGAGGGACTGACCGCTGTGATGCAAGTCACAGACACCTCCACATCTGCTCACAGGTTGTCATTATGGCAGAAGACGAGGAGTGCGTGCCAGACTTAGCGGGGGCCGAGCATGGATGTAACATGGCCAACAAAATGATTAGCTCTCAAAGTTTATTTTGTTTCCTTAGATCTAAACTTCTCTTTCCTGATTTCTATTTCAATACTGACCCCCTTTCTTTCTGCGTGGTTTCTCGCCCCCCCCCCTCACTCTTCAGGTCTAGACCGCCTTAAAGATGGCACGTGGTATTCCCCCCTAAAAAACTGACTTGTGTTTGTTCTGATAAGTTGCTCCACACCACGGAGCGGCTAATAGGCTCTTTGACAGGTTTCACGTTTCATTCATCCCTATAGTGTACAGACACCAAGAAACTGGAGCCGTGGAATTACTCAAGCTTGTCAGCTTTTACTGTGGAGGATGATGACGTGAAGGTGTTGAAGGGGCGCCCTGCAGGAGGGCGCTAGGGAGGCACCTTGTCATGTAGTCAATAAATGATCCCATTATTTCTAACAGAATGCGTCGAGGAATTGTGAATAGACATACTGCACCAGACAGGAAAAAGATGAGACCTAATAATATTGCGATGGTTAGAGTCTACAGCGAGGCAAGACAAGTAGCTGTTTGTTTAAAAGTCTTAAGGCTTGAGTTTCTAGAATGAGAAGTTGACATACAAGAAATAGAATTTTAAAAAATACATCTTAACACAGAAAAAAACAGACACCAGAAATAGAGACTGAAAGTATAATTTAAAAAAATATGTGATATGTGTACTGTATTCCAGTACAAAGAAGGGGATCAAGTTCGTAGTTAGTCCAAGCTGATAAATTGTACTCACACATAGGTAGTACACATCGAGGGTTCTCAAAACTATAAAATAGGAACTTATTCGGAAATTCTAATTCCTAATGATTATAAATTTTCAATACAAATTAAATTTTATTTTTTAAAAAAGGTTTTTGAACATTTTTGTTTCCATGTTTCGGGTGTTTCTTCATAACCCAAGAGAATGTAATAATTCCTAATGCAAACCTCTCGCAGTAAAAGCAGTTGGTCAGTGACCTGACCACGTGATACTCCACCCTGTTCGTTAACCGCTGGTCAATGAAACAAATGACCTTAACATCATCTGTCTTATAGATCGTGAGGTCTGAAGAGGGGAACTTGACTTTCTTTTTAGTCAACAGGGTTACTGGTAGACAGGATACATTTTCATAACTTCAACTTAGTACCAAAAGGTGACCGGCTGTTTTCAGCCGCCATATTAGTGGGCAGAGCAGACAAAAATTTTGAACTTTTGACTTTAGCAGTAAGTCAAGGTCAACACCAGTGACACCCTCACCCAATTTTACTCTACAAAAAAAATGTCGTCGCTGACTGTAGGTCCTTTGAGTAGTTTAAGTTGAACTTTACTGACCTTTCTTCCGGCTTCGTTATTATGAAGGTTCATCATCATTCTGGCTAACTCTCGTGAATGCCTCGGGTGGTTCCTCTCTGTTTCCCGTGCGTCAACAAAGGCTTTGGCGAATCTGTAGCCGTACTCAATATTGTCTCCGCAGCCTCCCCATATCCAGTCCCTGTGAAGATCTTTCGGCCTCCGCGCCCGGCTACATCCACAGCTGGCCAGATCACCTTCTCGACAGCTGCGGCTCACCGCGTGAACGACACCTGCTGATGAAATGGCGTGAGTGAAGGCCGCTTCTCGGCTAGCTGCAAGAGAAGAACATAAAGCAAGAAATGACAATAGACCAACATTGACCTACATTGTGATCTTTGTGTTACATTGTCCAACTGTATGTCAAAGGTTCTATAGTTTATTTTGTCCATGACTAGGTCTACCAACTGGATGTCAAAGGTAGTCCATTTAGTCCATAACTAAGTCTACCAGCTGAATGTCAAAGTTTCTATGGTTTGTTTAGTCCATGACAAGGTCTACCAACTGGATGTCAAAGGTTCTATAGTTTATTTTATCCAGAACTAGGTCTACCAACTGGATGTCAAAAGTTCTATAGTTTATTTTGTCCATGACTAGGTCTACCAACTGGATGTCAAAGGTTCTATGGTTTGTTTAGTCCATAACTAAGTCTACCACTTGCCCAATTTCTATTATACTTCTAGACTGACACTACCGACATTGACTGAGACATTATCTGCGTACTTTGAAACAAGCATTCTGTTGTAAGAGTTTGTTTTTTCGACTTCATGTTTGTGTTCAGACGGCAGCCTAATATAAAGAGGAATAATTCAACTTACATCAACACTTCAGTCAAATACTATTTCTTTTCCTTATTTGAGATACCAAACAAAGTAATTTATTGCCAATAATTGATTAACTAATTGATTTTTTTTTAAATCTTGTTTTGTCAGATTAAAGAAATAATTGTGCACAATTTCAGCTTGATACGAGATTGGGTGTCGGAAAATACGTGTACAAACTTTAGGCCAGACAGATAGATAGACATAATGAGTTGGTATAAGCTTCGTAATAAAAACATGGTTACTGTGAAATGAACACGAGATACTTAACTAAATGTATTTTATTATCTACAAAATCAAAGTACTGGGGAAACAAGGAACTCGTTGACACGAAGTACAACAGCTCATAGGGTTGTTTTGAAACTTTTTTTATTATAATCTTGTATTATAAGTTAAGATATTTACTAGATTTGCTCAATATTGCTGCTAGGCGAGGGCGAATGGAGCCGGGTGAATTTATCAACAATTCGAAGCTTCAACCAAACAACTTCCAGTGAAACATAAAATAACAACAATTAAACAATACAATTAATTAAACAATACAATTACAGGCGCTAAATCCTTTTGGTTCTGGCAATATGTCGCTCTGCCCCATAAAGCTGAGTATTCATTGTCAATGTGTTGTCTGCCAGCCAAAGGAAAAGGAAACCTTGACAATACATAATCATCTTCACTAAAGCATTGCCCCCTCCCCATACCATCTGATGTACCAGTAAATATATCTACATGCACACCTTGAGATGTACAAACGAACTCTCCTGCTTTCTAAACAGAACTATGACGTGAAGTCGAATCACACAGATAAGGTCAAATACATTTATCAGCTTTTCTATCTTCCTGTGGTCAAGTTCTAGAGATTCTACCTTTGAGAAGTGAAGAGTACTATGGTTAGAAGAGACCCACTGAAGAACGGCACAGTAAGCGCTCTGTTTGTCTGTTTGTATGCTTTCAAAACAAAACCAAAAAACTTGTTTCAGGTTTTCTATGATGTGTTTGCTGGGGGACTGCGTTGATATGATCATAATACCACATCTCTGTTAAAACGAAAACGACTTCTAGTACCACAGACTTCTCATAGTTTAGATCTACTTTAAATTATAATTCACCAGTTCAAGTATTTCTGCACTTTTTAGGGGTAACAAATTCTATTCAGAGTTAGATCTTGAGTTTTACAACTTCTCCACGTCCGTCTCTATTCGTTATGTAATTCAATCATTGAAAGATTCAATAGAAATATGAACCTTAAAATTATCTTACATGACCATAGCGTTGGCGTGCTACATTCTGACATTTCTATCATGAAGTACATCGGTTAGGGCGTTTTAAATTGAGAGTGTCCATTCCTAACGGTTACAGTTGCGACCAAACCATACCTGCTGATATTTGAGGTCGGAAAACAATTCTACTAAATATATTTCAACATTTCATGAATTAGGTTACGCATTTCCCGAGTAAAAAATATACATTATAATGGTGACATTTCATGGAGGACATTTCATATTTCATGGGTGACATTGCATGGGTGAAAGTACATATCATGATCGTTGAAGTACAATTGTAATAATGTCATGGCACTGTTGTTTAAAGTCACGTGATTTCTGCAGTATTTCATTTCATTTTTTTTTCAACGAAGTCATAATGGAATACGTTTTTCTAATGTGAGATAACTCCACAGATGAAATCCTGTGTAGCGGATGAATCCTGCATGAAGTTATCTACCTTTCAGTCTTTCCCCACAGAGAGGAGAGCAAACAGTAGGACAGCGCAATGGACGTGTCAGAATTGACGATGACCAGGTGTCGGCAATCGATCATTGGACATGAGGACACTAAAGGTCAGCGATAGCCTCTGTTTTTGATCCAAACATCGACCGACGTGTCCTCTTCCCATGTCTCAAAACGATAGGCAAACTAGTCAGAAATGATTCGACATTGTGGTCACGCCCTAAGCTGACCCGATAATGTAGTAGAAGGTTTAATCATAGGATGAAATCAATTGGTAATTCCGCAGCTCATAGGACTGCATTGGAAAGCAAGAGTCGTAAAGAGGCCATATTATGGAATCCGTTATTTGTGGTTGATGGGTATTATTAAATCGATCGCTTTGGGAAACGAGGAAACCTGACTAAGTAATTGAATGTTTGTAATAGAGCATTCGGACTGTCTGCTTTAATTTAAGATATTTAACAACCTAACAAAAGTGAACAACTGGGTTAGGATATCATATCTTCATAGAAATCAAATCAGCTATGTGTATTGGGTTCTACGTAACAACTGTGCTATTTAACTAAAGTGCTTATATTTTTTCATGACATGATATGTTTTCTATTCATGTATTGAGGGATCTCACGTGAACATGTCGGGAGTTCACAAAAGTAAATTTGAATGACACATTCAAACATTTCAACTCAGTAGCGCAATTGATAAAGTTAAGATAGATACACAGAGAGAGAGAGAGAGAGAGAGAGAGAGAGAGAGAGAGAGTGCTTAGGATTACATCATACACTTATGACACTTGTAACTTAGTATTTATCATCATCAGAGATTCGTATAATCTTTGAGAATCTAAACAAACAAGAACAACTGGGAAAATTATATAATAAAAAAGACTAGACCTCTATTATGTGATCTATAGAGTGTTTTTATTTGTCTAAATCCCTAAAGAATGTAAGATTTAAAGAAAGGAACATTTAACACCCCCCCCCCCCCGGAAAGAATCCTGGTTTTGCAAATGTCTAGATCTACTAGACTATAAAATTCCGATAATAGTCCTTTCGATCCTGAAGATATTATTATTTAAACTTTGGAATGAATAATGCCTGCATGCGGATATACATAAAAAAGATGTCCTTTCGAGAAGATAGTCCGTTCAAGATAAATCTTTTCTAGATATCTGAACAAAGTCAAATTTATTTCTTTTCTTTGAAAAAAACTATAACGATTAAACTAGAGTTTTCTCAGAGCGGCTAATGACCTGGTAATTCTTTTCCTACCGATATACAGCAACACATTTCTAGAAAAATCTTGAGTATCATTTTCAAGATCCGTGTCCAGGTTCTTCCACCCACCATTCCAGATGGTTTTAGTTGTACTAGAGTTTGGAGTTGAAAAGATGTATTGTAAAATATCAAGAAATGATAAATGAAACGAATTTCTAGTACACTCGACCTAAAAAAACAACACTTATAAGAAGCACATAAGCAAGACATATATCAAATCGATAACGTCATACACTATATCCACCATATTCAACTCTAATCTTTCTCTTGTAGTCAATGTCAAACATTCTTTTAACATGTTTTAAAACGTTAAAGTTCAAGTAAGTCCTGAAAAGTTCAAACTATAAACATATTACCCATAATTCAAAGAGCACATTCGTGTCGAGTGCTGGGCTACCCGTTGAAAATATGTTCAAAAAGCCACATTTAATTTTAAGATGATTTTATTTTGAAAAGACATCAAGAAAAAAATTTCCCTTGTTCTGTACCAAACAAAATAATTAAATACCAATAGTTAATGAGTGAATTGTTTCATTAGATGTAAGGATTCTTGTTTTGTTTGTTAGTTACAAAAAATAATTGTGCAAAATTTCAATTTGATCCTATATTTGGAATGGGAGAACTAAAATGTACAAAGTCTTCAGCACACAGACAGAAGGAGTGAGTGGACCCAAACTTTGTCATAATAACCATCAAACCAAGGTTTTCAATGTTTTCTCCAATATTCATAAACACAAAATACATCAACAATAGTTTCCTTCCATCACATTAAAGATAATAACAGTTAATCCATCAAGTAGCATAGTACATCTCTCTCTTAGGCAATGGGTTATGGCGAAGCACTGCACTACCAAAAACAAAAAACAAAAAAACAAAAACAACACAGAGAGAGAAGGGAGGACCCTCTTCAGCCCATCCATCATTCCCGAAGTCTCCCAAACAATTGTGATCACTTGTACCATTGGACAAGTTCGGTCATTATTTTACCATCAATGTCCAAGTTGGATTGATTCACGTGGCCTATGAGAACAAGCTGATCGTCTGTTACACGGCTAGACGGACACACACACATGTTGACTGATGCCTAGGTAATTAGGCTGAACGCTAGATGAAAGCAGTACACCAAGGAAGACCAAATTGGGCATTCCAGGACCACACATATATTTTCTTGGCTTGCTGTTTTTCTGAATACCCATGGAGGTGAAAATATCATGTGCGCATCAGACCTAAACCTACAAGATTGTTACATAAATCCAGAGTATTGGTATTGCATAAAAGAGCATCGAAAAATATATGAAATACAAAAATGACTAACAGCTTCAGCCTATTAGGCTTTCAAAACAAGCTTGCCATTTCATTGTTTCTCTTTACAAAGCTTATATCAAGTCTGTCTGTCTGTCTGTCAGGTAAAAAGTTTGTAAACGTTATTTCACCCACACAAAATCTCGGACCAAGTTGAAAATTTGCACAATTATTTCTTTTAGCCGCCAACATAAGAATCAATAAATTAACCGATTAGTTAATTAACTATTGGAACGTAATTATTGTGTTTGGTATCTCGAACAAAGGAAATAAATTATACTTGACTGTAGTGTATAAGCTTAATTAGTCCCCTTTATGAGTCGTCGCTCTATATTGAAACAAACAATATACAACTCTACAAACAATATATAACTCTACAAACAATATATAACTCTACAAACAATATATAACTCTACAAACAATATATAACTCTACAAACAATATATAACTATACAAACAATATATAACTATACAAACAATATAATAACTATACAAACAATATATAACTCTACAAACAATATATAATTATACAAACAATATATAACTATACAAACAATATAATAACTATACAAACAATATATAACTCTATAATCTTCTCTAGTCATAAGCACCGCACTAGAAGAGTGGTTAGCACGTCGGCCCGAAGAAACGTGAGCCGCGAGTTCCATTTTTTAAAATATTTTTCCTTTCTAAATGGATTTAAAAACTAAGTACGGTGAAATCAACCCAGATATCCCCCCCCTCCTCCATTCTCCCAACTGGTCCAGATAAGTGATAGAATCATGGTGTGTTAGAAGAGCTTCAAGTATGAAATAGCGCTAAACAAAAAACAATGGACCTCGTTCACCAAACGTAAACAAACATTCAGTCACGTGATCATATTGTTATCAATGACCAGAAAAACTGTCACGTGACAGCCTTCATGAATTAAACATTAGATCGTAATTTCTGTAGAAGAGATAGAGTGTCACGTGGTTAGGTGTTGTTTGTTTACGTTTGGTGAATGAGGTCCATTTGTACAAATAGTACACATTTATAGCTGTTGGTCTAGAGTCTAGATCTATTACAAATTTAATGACATGGCTGATCCAAACTCTCCTAGAGACGGGATTCGAACTCGGTCCTCTTGATAGGTAATCAAGCGGCTTTAGATTATTCAGCCACACATCCAATGTTTACAGTTCAATTAAGAACATTTATAATATATTCAAGTTATCTCATCCATATGATGATTCAAAAAATCTGATAAGATTATCGTTTTTGAGCCAGGGAAATAACAGTGGTTTTCTTTGCACGTGAAGTCCCAGAGATAATAGCTTCAATTGGTTTGTAGTAATGTTTAAGGCAGCCTAAGATCGCTTCACAATGGCCTGGATGCCGTCGTAAATGCCTTAAGGAATTCTTTAGATGTTCAACATTAATTGAAACTGTCTCGAGTTGATGGAGTGCAGCTCGTAAATCTTGGATCCAATGTTTGGCCCAGTCTCGACACACAGACACGGAACACAGGTCCAATATATACCACGTACCTGTGTCTGTCTGTCTGTCTGTCTGTCTGCCTGTCTGTCTGTCTGTCTGTCTGTCTGTCTCTCTCTCTCTCTCTATATATATATATATATATATCCAGAGGCCTTTCAGTGGACACGTAGGTAGATAATTAGCTTTATCTGAATGTGGATGTCACATCTACTACAAACATGAAATAAAAGACAGTGATCTCTATAGAATCTATACAGCATTCAGTTACGAAACAAATTTAGATTCAGAAAAGAAACGAATGAAAATAAATCAACTGTGACTATTTTATATTGTTACACATTTAAGCGGTGGGCGCGGTGACTGAGTGGTTAAACACTGGGGTCCGGTTTCGAACCTTGGTGAAGACTGGGATTTTGAGTTTCAGGATTTTTAGAACGCCCTTGAGTCCACCCAACTCTAATGGGTACCTGACTTTAGTTAGGGAAAGTAAAGGCAGTTGGTCGTTGTGCTGGCCACATGACACCCTGCTCGTTAACATTTGGCCCCAAGAAACTGAGGACCATTACATCATCTGCCCAATAGACCGCAATGTCTGCAACGGGAATTTTTTTTATACACATTAAAACAAAATTAAACGCAGTAGTATGCAGCACGTCAAAGTTTCGATAAAAGATTCATATTGGTTATAATTAACAAGTAATTTCAATGAATAACTAAATGTACACGTCCTGACATGACGCGGAGAGAGAGAGAGAGAGAAGGGGAGAGAGAGAGAGGGAGAGAGGAAGAGAGAGAGAGAGAGGGGAAGAGAGAGAGAGAGAGGGAGAGAGGAAGAGAGAGAGAGAGGGGAAGAGAGAGAGGGAGAGAGGGAGAGGGAGAGAGAGAAAGAGAGAGAGAGAGCAGATGGTAATGTACAAAATTATGGCACTCAACGGCCCATTTCGTTTATGTAGGCATTCTATGTTTCAGTTCTGCTGGTCAGTCGAGATATTGTATTTCATGGCGACGTTTGATCTGGCCCGTAACTGGCAGTAAACTCCTCCCACTAGCACTGAGAAGTTTGAGGTGGAAAGGTGGGTGAGGCCTGGCTGCTGGGTCAGTGGTGGGCTGGATGGGAATGGAGGAAAAAAAAAAGCTGGTGGAGTAAATGCGGGTGGGTGTTGGGAGGTCGTCTCTTTGTTTACACTAGGAGAGCGATGAAGAGTAATTTCCCTTTGTCGTCTGCGAACTTCTTCACGGTTCTCATGGAGGTTGCTGAAGAGGCTGTTTATGGCTCTTCCTTGCTAACACTAAACTAACCTACAACATTTCAACAAGCTCCAGTCCATTAGATGTCTTTCAGAACAATGGCGCATGCATTAAGTGAAATGCAAACAAGAAAAACTATAAAACAATACATTTAAAGAAGACAAAACCTCTTTATCCACCTTATAGAGCGTTTGTTTTACACTTAATGACAAATGAATGTTTAATTAAAAAAAAAATGAAACATTTGTTTACCCACCATTTCTCCCTCCCCCCCCCCAAAGAAAGAATACTGCGAGTGAATACTAATTAATACACTTTATCTTATCTTATCTTATATAATACAGACGTTACTTCAAAAAAGAGATGATTACGTCCTACGCGTCATGCATTCAGTCATGCATATTTACCAATGACTTAAATTCTGCCAAGTCACTGGTTTTCCTGGCTAGCTCAGGCAAACCATTCCATGCTCAAATGGCACTAGGGAAGAAAGAGCATTTGTACAGATTTGTCCTAGCATATGGGACGAGGAATGTGCCTTTATCTTTGTGTCTTTCTGAGTATTTTATTAAGTTTTGTTTTTGTATTTGGAGATTATGGTTCAGTGTTTTGTGTATAATTGCTACTTTACTCTTAAGTCTTATAAATTTATTTATAATTAATATACCCACTTCCTCGGAAGACACTTTTTTTCCCCCCAATGTTAGGTCTTTAGATCTAGACTTACAAGGCGATGCGCAGAATTTTCCTGAACATTATTTATTTAAACTCTTCAAAGAATGCGGAAATACCCGAAGACGTGTCGTCCGTTCAAGAGGAATATTTTCCTATTCTTCTTGCGAACTTTAAATTTATTTCTTGTTCTTCTTCAAAAAGTTATAACGGTCAAACTAGAGCTTTTCCATTGTGCTCAACGAGCCAGTAATTGTTTTTCCCAACGATGTACATCAACTGTAAAATTTCTAGGGAAAATCGTTTGAGCCGTTTTCGAGATCTGTTCCGCCCATCCACTTCAGAAGATTCCACAAAGTTATAAGTTGAATAGAGGATTGTAATAAAAAGGTTCTTGACATCTGTTTCTCTGATGTTGTATTTCTGTTTCTTTCTGTGCAATGGTATTTCTTATAAAAGACAGTATTGATAGCAGGATTATACTATGATAGTATTCATACAATGACTCGACTTTAAATATGTTTACTAAAACAACACACATATCTACAGATGTTGCTTTTTTTTTCTCCGCAAGTTTCTTACAAGACAAACTAGTTCCTATAGGAAAAGAGGGTACAGACCAAAGTTTGCCCAAATGTGTTACACATAGCTGAAAATGTGCGCTAAATAAATAAATAAAAACTGCACAGTTTTGTCGCATATGGCAGAGCTGAAGGGAGCTAATTCTTTTGGGAGTTACAATTAGATCAAAGTGGGGATAAAAATGTGTTCGTTTTGAAATGTCTCTCGAATACTCATGTGTCCCTATTTTCATGGTCTCAGAGTGGGCGGACACGGATCTCGAAAACAGCTCTAATTATTTTCAAAAAAAACAACAAAATTCGTGTTTGTACTGTCTAGGTCTGGAGAATCAAATGATTAAACTCTTCTATATATATAACTTTTGTTTAATTAACAATTTAGAAGTTTAATTTATAGCCCTCGACAATGTTTAGTTGTGGAAATATTCAGGAAGTCTATCATTTGAACTTGATATACACTAAATAGATTTGTACATTTACTTAACCATCTCCAGTAAGTCTAAGTTTAAATAGTCATCCTCAGTAAAGCAACAACCCAAACCTTCAATCTCAGCAGATCTATATTGTTTATCGTGTATGAATATCTCTAGCTTCAATGTTGGACTATTTTTTTTTGTTCGACTTGTTAAGCACGTGCTCAGAATTTGCTTCCAAACTGGAGCGCTATTCCGACCTGCAAGTCGCCAGCTGACAAGCACTTTCTCTCCCTGATGGACAAAACGTGTGAGGGATGAAGCGACTCATTAGATCAAGACATTCCCGAACGGGATGAATTTACCCTTCATCCTCAATTCTTTAGTCAACGACCAAACTTTGGAGCTTGTTTTTTTTCTTCCCTCTACCGTGCTCCTATCCTTCCACTCTATCTTTCCTTTCAATTTTATAGCCGCGATGTAAACAGATTTTTTTTTTTATTTCTTCCTTCACGGCAGTTTATTTTACTATGTAACGGTTTAATGTTCATCAGGTGTGGAAACCACAATAGTTAGTTTGAAACCCACAACTCCATACACACAACTATCCATTACACAGACGCTCACACAACAACCTAACAAAGTATAGTAGCATCCTCAATCATATCGGTAAACGCA
This sequence comes from Biomphalaria straminea, assembly GCA_021533235.1. Taxonomy (NCBI): domain Eukaryota; kingdom Metazoa; phylum Mollusca; class Gastropoda; family Planorbidae; genus Biomphalaria; species Biomphalaria straminea. The sequence goes on from JADKLZ010000687.1 coordinate 2,738,213, forward strand.
TACTATAGTGTCATCCCCAGAATAGGCTGCATATGGTATTACAAATGCGTGCCCTTTTGGTCATAAAAAATATTTTTTGCATATTATATGCGTATGCATGAAAACCATTTTTAAAACAAGATTAAAGGAAGTTGCTTTTTTTTTCACAGGTGTAAGGATTGCTATAGCACCAAAAAGACCATAAGATTACCAAAGATGCCGATAAAGATTTTAACTTCTCCATTACAAACTTTTTAGTTAACAAAAGTAGACTCCTACTCAAGGTCACTGTAGTCAATATGATCTACTTATCAGTGTATAATGTATGAGCGAGACTGAAAAGAAGTGACCATATACTAGATCTGTACTTAAAAAAAAAGACTGAAGTACTTCTACTCTTTGAGTTTCAAACAAGAAAATAAAAAAAAATACTTTGAAAAAAAAAATCAAAGTTTATATTACAGACGATTTGACCGAAACGAAGATAATTGCGATCCATGTGTTCATCTAGTCTTAACAATATAACGCTGCTAAACCATTGGCATTGTAGGCTGATTTAGGCCACCCTTTCCATTATCTAATGGCACTAGGGAAAAAAAAGAAGCTTTTGTAAGAATATGTCCTAGAATTTGGGATAAGCAATGTGAACATAACAATTCTAAAACAATATCTCTGAGATTGCGGAAACGTGTAACACATTTTGCATACTACGATTATTTTTTTTTGGTAGCTTAACATTGGAGTTTGGAGTGTATGTGTATTAAAATTAGTTCAATACATTAATACATAAAATAATCGTTTTCTTTTAGAGTTGTTTTGGTTTCTGGCCTTATGAATATATTTTGTGTTATCACACACCAAGACGTAGAATTATCAGAAAACAAGAAGGAAAAATAGGGGTAACAAAATGTGAAAGAATAAAGGATGGAACGTGTCGGATCCCATTGTAAACAAGGAGAAGCAACTCCCATAGAGCCGCCCCTGGATGAGAGATAAAGCCTAGTGTTTATAGCCAGGTGAGTTGGAAGAAGTGAGTACCAGGGAAGTGCTGGGCTCCTACCACCTACACGGGACACAACCATGTGCATAGAAACTGCAATTGAGAGCTGTAAACGCTAATGTTTTTTTTTTTTTTGGAACTTAATGTTATCTCCCTTCAATAGCGAGATGGCCAGCACAGATCACGTGACTGGGGATCACAGAACTTCCAAAACTAAACACAGGAAAACCTCGCACTTGTTTTTTCCGATGGGAAGGTTTGTAATTGGATTAAACAATTGAAAGAAATGTAGTTGATCAAAGACAGCCAAGTTTGCAGCCGCAATCATATAGAGTAAAACTGAAATAGAACGCCGGTGGGAGCCTGTAAAAACCCTAACCCTGTACATCTTATCTTATCTTATCTTATCTTATTCACTCTAAACGTATGTGGCGCCCTCAAAACTTCCAGTCTCATGCTCACGGAAACAGGAAAACTGCAAAGTGCAAATTTAAAAAAAATTCCTAGTTGAGCATTACAATTGTATACAATAGCGCCTAGACGTCATTGAAGTGGCCAGTCTGACGACGGACATCCTGAACTATAACAGGCCGACCTAGCTTTTAACTCTTTCTCTCCTAACTGACGATATCAACGTTGATTCCACCAGAATGTGGTAAATAATTACGGAAAGAAAGAGTTAAAACAGTCTGACATTCTGAACTACAATTAAACATGAAGCTTGAAGCTTATTGACCGATGGACCCAAACACAAGTCTGTCTTACTGACCGATG
>JADKLZ010000687.1:2740930-2752569 GCA_021533235.1 Biomphalaria straminea
AGCACAATTAGAATCAATAGCACAATTAGGATCAATAGCACAATTAGAATCAAAGCATTAGAAACAATAGCACAATTAAAATGAACAGCACAATTAGAACCAACAGCACAATTAGAATCAATAGCACAATTAGAATCAATAGCACAATTAGAATCAACTGGCATTGGGGACTTGTAGACCATTAGTTTGGACCAATAAAATTATCTTTCTTGAGATGGCTGGTGAAGACAGTGTCTGTCAATTGTTATGTGTTTATTGAAAGTACATAGTTTTTCAATGTGGTAGGCCTGCTATACTTCCGAACGCATGTGTACATTGCACACTTTAGACGCTACATGTTGTATTCAATAAATCTTGGTTTAAAATAAACAGCTTAACAAAAGGATATTAATTTAATTGACTCAATTGATTATCTCGGTTTATATAGCTTGTTTTGGATTAAAGGGAAGAAAGTGCTCATATCGCATGGATTTATACATCACAACAAGAATAGCCTACAAAATCTTACATGTATTCTTTATAGACAAATATGTACATATGTCTCAGAGTGACTTTGTTATTTACTTTGTACATATACCCTGTTCCCTCAACTCAAAAAAACATTAAGAAACTAGAACAGGCACAAAATAGAGCAGTGAGATTCATAACAAATCAATATTCACATTTGACTAGGGTAACACCTTTGGTAAAATCACTAATTTAGAAAGCCTTCAGGACAGAAGACTCAAAAAGTAAAGTAGCAGTTATACATAAAACACTTAACCATAATCTTCAAATTAAAAAACAAAACTTAATAAAATATTCAGAAAGACACAAAGAAAAAGGCACATTCCTTGTCCCATATGCTAGGACAAATTTGTACAAAAGCTCCTTCTACCCTAGCGCTATTAGAGCATGGAATAGATTGCCTGAGCTAGCCAGGAAAACCAGTGACTTGGCAGAATTTAAGTCATTGGTTAATATGCATGAGTAAATGCATGACGCGTAGGACGTAATCATCTTTTTTGAAGTAACGCCTGTATTGTATAAGATGTTCAATTGGTATATTACTCAAATGTGTGAGATTCACTGGCCACCAAAAGACATACATCGTTAGGGAAGTAAGATCAAAAGTACATCAATACAATTAGTTATTGTTAGGGTCATTTATACATTTCCTTAAGTCGCCGGACATCCAAATCTTATTGAGCTTTCAGAGAAATCATCATAATAGTAAGAGATACAGCACAACCAACACGTGAATAACTTGTCTATCGAGGATCTGTTATAGCATAACAAGAAACTAGATACCAAAGCTGGATTGTCTGATCTGAATGTTAATTACTGCCCTACTAAGTAAATAACATAAAAAGGGTGAAAAAAACAACAACAATAATAAACAAGCTGCACAATTCTAAAGATAGTCTTTTAGATCCAGACTGAGAAATAGATTGATTTAACTCTTTCTCTCCTAATTGACGTTGCCAACGATTTGAACCCATAACACTGAATTGATTTTTTGGAATTATAAACTTTAATTTGTGTTGTTTAAAAAGAGAATGCATTCCCTTATAATTCGATACCAAATATAACATTTTCTGATAACAAATGCAAAAGTTATTGAAGTTTAATTATAAAAAGAGAGAAAAGAGAGAAAAGTGAATAATTCTATCAAAACGAGCAAAATAATTAATAGAAAGAGTTAACTTTCTTAAATAAAGACAAGCGGAATTATAGCCTACTATGTCTAATATTGTCTGTCAGGCTTAAATCATGAGTAGGAGTACTTGAGTCTGAGTACAATCACTTAACCTGCTCTGACTTTCTCACTGTAGTCGACTCCCAATTCAATCAACAACGCGATCCCTTATCCTTATACTAAGTTATGAGGTATAAAGAAAAACATCAAACCTAGTCTTAAAGTCATCTACAAGGAGGGTAACTCGGGAACAATATGTTAACAAATTAATGCCCCTGTTCTTACTCTTCATCCTTTAAAAAAATGGCGGGAGAAAATGTTAAACAAATAAAGAGCACTCAGGACTGCCGCGGTGCCCAGGAATTTGGCATGCTGTCTGTCTGTCTGTCCGTAATTACTATTTTCTGCTGCCTGCGTGACAGCACATCGCTTTTTTTTTTACCTAGAGGTTTGGTGAATGTGTGGAGGCTGTGACTACATGTCAGTTGAGGTGTCAATAAGGGGAAAAGTTTTTCCACGGCTGGCCGCTAACATACAGAAATAAATGTTGACTTCAATTTGTAACAGGGATGTGTACATCTTCAATTTCTTGATTCTCAAGTCTTCAGTCTCGCAAGATTTAATGTTCAACACCGGATATCATGTACAAATACGTACAAATGTACAGCAAGAAACAAGGTGCACACAGACACATTGCAGGGGCGGCCCTAGCAGTGCGCGGGGCCCTGGGCGAGCGTCATGTGCGGGGCCCATATATATATATATATATATATATATCGTACCACATCTTGCTAGCGGACTAATCCGTCTCTAACGCTGTAAAAATAACAATACAGTATGTCCGCCTCAAAGCTGTGGGCCTTATTTGTGTAACAAAACATAGAACATTTTGGAACAGTTTTTAGAACATAGAAGTTTACTATTGGCCGCTCAAGTACATTATATACTGTATTTTAATTGTTCTGCATTAAAAGAAGCAAATAAAAAAAGAAAACACTAGCGCACTACTAATATTATGTCTCTTCTCTCACTCAGCAAATTGAAGCCAATATGATCTTCTTTAAGAATAAAGTGTGCTATAGGAGCTAAAGATTAGATTTTTCGGTTTTAGAAAAGAAAAAAGTAGCCATTGTATCAGAATTTTTAATGGTCTAAAATATTATGATGTAGGATTTTCACTAACTTATCTTTTCTAGTTTACGAGATCTAAATGGGACCTACGGACGGACGGGCAGACATTCCACACAAAACTAATAGCGTCTTTTCCCCTTGCAGAGACCGCTAAAAAAAACTCACGCGTTTTTTTTTGTTTTGTTTTGTTTTGTTTTGTTTTTCAACACGTTGACACGGATTTTCCCACGACCGCACTATGTCTATGCACAGTAGCCTATTGGAAAAAAAAAACAACTTAATACGTCATCGCCAAACTTGCTGGAAGCTGATTTGCCGAAATAGCTTAACAAACAGATCAACTGGTGATACTGTTTATATCGGAAAATATTATATCTTTATGAAATTAAACAGCCTACTGCGAAAATCTGACCTTCGCGTGCGGTCTTAGAAAGTAACACCAGCGATACTCGAGATAATTTAAAAAAAAAATTGATGGATGGCCTAACTTTTAACTACTAATAAATTATTAATTAACGCTAAAATACAAGAAAATTAATAATTTTTCCCCACATTGAAAAAAAGTGAAGTACGCCTTACCAGTGTCACGGTAAAAAAAAGCACTGATTATTTTCATTAAAAAATCAATTTGTCAAAAGTTGCTTTTATGTTACTAAAAATGTTATAAATGACCTTTCATATACAATTTTTCAAAATGCAAAGAGCAGTTTAAACTTTATCACTACGCATTTTCTCAATAAAATTAGACGGATTGGTTGCTTCCGCTTATGTGTTTTTATCGTGAACTGTTAAACGATGATAGCCTCTTAAACTCTGCTGTCTTTACCAAAACTGAACGTTATTTCGAAATCAAAAATGTAAGTTAAGAGCTGAAATGGCAATTGAGTAACAAGTTCTTTTTATGATCACTCATTTAGTTTTCGAAGTTGGCGACAATAAAATCTCCCATAGATGCGGGGCCTGAGGCGGTTGCCCCACTTGCCACCCCCTAAGGCCGCTACTGCATATTGTAAAGATACATAGGTGCACACAGACAATGTGTAGAGACAAGTGCACAGTGACACATGTGTTGAGTCCAGGATGCACAAAAAACACATGTTTAGAGAGACCTAGGTGCAATAATACACATGTGTAGAGTGACACAGGTTCCCCAAAGACACTTGTATCGTAACCAATTTGCACGAAGGTACATTTGTATACCCTGTTCGTGCGGTATGCGCTTCGGACTGTCGTCATGGCGGTCCCGGGTTTGAACACTTCCCTCCCCTATCCCCTGTTTGGTCTAACAAATCACAACATTCCTAACTAACTTTATTACAAATCTAATGACAAGCATGGGCGTAGCTAGGGGTTCGGGGGGATTTTCAAAAGCTCCCCCTCCCTTCCCCCCTACGCTACGCCATTGATGACAAGCTAGTCTATGTAGGTCACAGCTGAGGCTGCGGACTGAAAGACTTATTATTAGTCTATTAACATGTATCTAATACACTACTTGCTCATGCGTAAATTATATGCAATTTTATATTTAAGAAACAACCGTTATCTTATGTTTTCTTATAGTTTCAAAGATGGTCATGTCACGATGATCCAAAGTTCGAATCCTGCCTCATGTAATCCCCTGTCGCCCTGACAGAAGTTCGAGATAGAAAGTTTTTTTTAAATTTCTAATTGTCCGCGATTTGATGAGATGATTAAGACTGACTGCTTCATACTGGTGTAGGTGTACCGTAAGAGAACCAGATTTGAACACGACACCAACCTAATCTACTCGCGAGCCCAAACGGTAGACCAGTAACAAAGATGGGTCGACACCTCACCACCCATAGCACTAAACGGAGCTTGTGAGTTGACTAGCTGGTGAGACCAGCACACAAGTGATCCAGCCTAGTGAATTCTTCTATCAGACTGTTGCCCAAATGTCAGCGTAGAGATGATTGATTCATGAATGCTCTTCTAAACATAGCCCTCGGAGATGCTAACATACACAAGTAGATTAGACAATTAGATCACGCCATCAGTGTCTCAAAATAGATACCTCTCTATCTTCTTCCTACCCTTTTGCGTTCTCAATCTTACATATTTTTTTTTTTTAATATCATCTTTTTTTTTCTCTTTGCTCGTCATCCTCTCACAATTTTAGTCAGTACAAAGAACAGGTTCGCAAGTCTTCTATACCTTCAACCGTCTGACACTGATTGCGGTTTTTCTTTTCGGCTACCTTTTTTTTTTGTTCTTTCTCACTAGTCCAATGCACGTTCACATTGACGGCAATAAAAAAAAAATTTAGCGGTTATAGTTTTTGGTATATATTGCTATCGATTTCAATAAGATGAAAAAAAATATTCTAAATGTCAGCTCTAAAACTTGTTTACATGTAAATAACGGACTACATAGATAAAGCCAAAGCGCTTACAAATGACAGGGTATTTAGCACAGATAGTGCAGAGGGTATTAAGAAAGAAAGTCCCCCTTTCAGATCTTGTGGTCTATAAGACAGATGATGTAAAGGTCATCTGTTTCTGTGGCCTACGGTTAACGAGGGTGTCATGTGGTCAGCACAACGACCCACCGCCTTTACTTTTCCCCAACTAATGTCAGGTACCCATTATAGTTGGGTGGACTCAGAGGCGCCCAAGGATCCCGAAAATAAAATCCTAGGCTTCACCAGGATTCGAACACCAAGCGTTCAGCCACAGTGCCTCATTGCTTGATGTGCATGAGACCAGTCACGGAGAATGCGAAGCTGCAGCTGCTATACTTACCACCACATGTCCAAAGCGTAAACTGCGCGTGTTTCCATGGAGACCAACAGGATGACCAATGTCCACCACCACCAGGTCGGTGCACGGGGAAGATCATCTTTCCTCCTCCTCCGCCTCGACACTTCCATGCTAGCATAATCTCAACCAATCAGCGCATCTGTAACAAAATATAAGCCAACAGTAATATCGTTAACATCATGTAGTTGACAGTATTATTTTGGTAAGGCAACAGGCAATTACTCCTAACACCAAACTCTTTCCATGTCTCTATAAAACACTCATCTATCAAGACTCAGGTAACAAAGAATCTCTTAAACGAGATAAATTACGAAAATGAGACGCCATTTTGGCAATATTAAGGTAATGAGATACAATACGAAGTAATATCCATATTAGAAGAAATACATATTTACACAGAATTGAATTGGTAAAAGAAAATAATTTCTAAACATTTAGTAATGTATTTTCAAAAAGCGGACAACAACGAAGACAGCTCATAGAGCGGAGGGGTGATGGGGGGGGGGGGAGAGACGCAAGACACCTGTTTTTTTTTTGTTTTTTTTTTTTAAAATAGAAAAGTAAGTTGCTGTAGATCAGCGGTGCTCAACATTTTATGCTCGGCGACCCCTTTTTACAATCCCCACTTTGCCACACACACATGCAGCAAAAGAAAAATAAACAATAACTATCCATATTTTCGATGGTCTTAGGTGACCCCTGGCAAATCGTCAATCGACCCCCAAGGGGGTCGCGACCCACAGGTTAAAACCCCTGTTATAGATCAATTATGTAGTAGTTACATGTCAAAACAAGACTCTTTATTTAGGCACACCAATAGCGGTCATCTATTAGAATCGAAAGATACACCAGGAAATAACATCTTGTTGACAGTCCAACGGTGACATCATCCATTTTGTTTGATTGACACACACGGCTGAGTTATGACATAAACATTGACCAAGTCATGACTCAAGTCACATAGATCTACTGGGCGGTCTGGAGCTGGAGATGGTTTTTTCAAGTCATAGTAACCTAACCAGAACGTAAAGTCATAGTAAATTTTACAAGATGTGGGTTATAACTTCTACAGAATGTGAATTCATAGTAACTTCTACAAAATGTGAAGTCTTAGTAATTTCTACTGAATGTGGTAACTTACAGAATGTGAAGTCATAGTAACTTCTACAGAATGTGAAGTCATAGTAATTTCTACTGAATGTGGTAACTTACAGAATGTGAAGTCATAGTAACTTCTACAGAACGTAAAGTCAAGTAACTTCTACAAAATGTGAAGTCATAGTAACTTCTACAGAATGTGAAGTCATAGTAACTTCTAAAGAATGTGAAGTCATAGAAACTTCTACAGAATGTTAAGTCACAGTAATTTCTACAGAATGTGAAGTAACAGTAACTTCTACAGAATGTGAAGTCATTGTAACTTCAACAGAATGTATAGTCATAGTAACTTCAACAGAATGTGAAGTCATATTAACTTCAACAGAATGTGAAGTCATAGTAACTTCAACAGAATGTGAAGTCATAGTAACTTCAACAGAATGGGAAGTCATAGTAACTTCAACAGAATGTGAAGTCATAGTAACTTCTACAGAATGTGAAGTCATAGTAACTTCTACAGAATGTGAAGTCATAGTAACTTCTACAGAATGTGAAGTCATAGTAACTTCTACAGAATGTGAAGTAGTCAAATAGATATCAATCAAATTACAGGATTGAACCCATGTCACTTGACAGGAATTGATCTGTGATCTTTGGGTGGTAGGGAGTGACTAGTGTAGTAATGTCCTATGACATGGTAGATAGAGAAGGATGGACTGTGTGGTGAAAGAGACGACCGACGTAGCCACAGTTCTACTTCAGAACTTGCAATCTATAGAGCAGATGATGTAAAGTTCATCTCTTTTTGTGGCCCACGGTTAACTAGGGTGTCATGTGGCCAGCACTACGACCAACCGCTTTAAGGTTTTCCCAACTAATGTCAGGTACTCATTAGAGCTATTATTATTCTTAACTTCCAGTCTTCATCAGGATTCGAAGACGGGACCTCGGTTTATAAAGAGAAATTTTAAAACTTTTTACAAACATGTGATTTTACTAACTGTCTGGGGGGGGGGGGGCCTACATCTCAATATTATACCTATTGACATTAGGTTAAACTGGCATTGACCAAGTAAGAATATGTACCAATACATACACACATGTTGTATTAGAAATTTTTAAACATTACTAATAAGCTTGCACATTTTAAAAAGTTTGCTTATGAAAGACTGTATTAATAAAACACGTCCAAAGTAATCGATATGTTTTTGTTTCGTACAAAAGTATTCGATATAAATATATTTAGTATTGAGTAGTAATAGATAGTCTTTATGTCAATAACTTTGCCCATAAGATCTATGATCAAGAACTCTAAAATAAATGAAACCAGACGAAAGAACCTTATGTTAACAGTTATCTACAGTGTGGGTCACCTAGCAGTGAAGTATCACTATAAAGCCATTCACATGATTTCGAGTCATATTAATTTATAGGAAAATATATTGATATATAAAGTTACAGGCTTGAAATATATGATGTTGAAATGAAAAAAAAAAAGATCTCCGTGATCAAAATAAAGACCCCAGTGATATACGTTGCTGGCCATTTCTCCAACTGAAATTCTACATCAGATTGATCTTATCTCCACTCGTTTGCGGTCTGAAAACTTCAAAGCTCTATTTGAAATGTAAAGCGACCCATGCAGCCAATAAACATCCAGGCCTCTGTGCCATTTCAAACTTCCGATGTCGTCAGGTACAAACAAGGTCACACACAGGTATGTCTAGGTAAGGGGGAGGCCATGGACAGAGGTTGCGATCTTTTACGGAAATCCGTTTACCTGTATTGTAATTGATACGGTGATTTGGTCTCAGATTTGTAAGCCAAGACTAACAAAGAGCCAATTAGAGTTGAGAGATGACCTATACAAGTCTAGACTGTGTGGAGAACATCTACCAGCACATTTATCCATCTACACATAATGCTGAAACTATTTCCACCGGTCAACTTTAATATTAACATTCAATGTAATGCTGCTCGTAATGTTTGATAATAACAATATAAAGCAACACACCCTTAGTTCTTAAACACTTTTAGGTAACTAATGCATTATGCTTCTTACATGATGCAGCCAGTCTTAGGGCAACATATCGTGATGACTCTTCTTGTTTTCGGAGTTCAAAGTTCAGGATTTCTGATTGTGTCTAGCCTCAGACTCCTCATAGTCCTCTGGGCATGAACTTGGAAGTTCATCAATTCACTTGGTTCACACAGCCTCATACAGTCTGTTGGAAGTTCATCAATTCACTTGGTTCACACAGCCTCATACAGTCTGTTGGATTTTCCCGTTATTTTTCTTTATCAACGCCGCGCTTCCTACACTGTATGACTTTTGAGATGTGGTTCGGAAGTAAAGTGAAGAACAATTTGTCGCAAATTAAAATTAGTTTTGATGTGAGAGTTGTTTTGGAGAATGGAGAATTCTAAAAGACAACAGCCACTAACGATATTTGACTGACAGTGACCAAGTAAGAATATAGATTGTTGGCCACACAAAACTTAGCCGTTGAGAGCAGAAAGGAAGAAAATAATAAGTCTCATGGCTCGCTATGTCTTTTAAGGTTTTAAAATGATCACTTTTTTGTTCAACTAGTCAGTCTACAAGAGTATCTCTTAGTAGTAAGACCCAAATGGTAACAACTAAAGATGAGAGAATTAAATGCCATAAGGTGCCACCTTCTTTTGAAGCATTCATCAAGGCTAAATCTCCCTGTCAATTGTATAGGCCAGTGATGCTCAACGTAATTCGACTAGCGGGCCGTTTTAATGTCCAACACTCGTCTCGCGGGCCACATGACCGAAAAGTTACAAAATTGAAATAAAATTGTTCTGAAAATATCTTGGTAGAATCCTGTGTATTGCATACTTAAGTAATAGGATATTTTGACAATTATACGTTTTTTACGCTTCAGAAAATAGCTTTTCCTTTCTCTGCTTAAAATGTGAACAACAGAGAAGGTAGCTCTACCTCCGAGTCAATTTGTGATCTCTTTTTGGTGAATATTATCATCGATCCTCCAATCTCTAGGCATAGTTTAACAATCTTTTATTTTCGGCTCAAACCAAGAATGCCGCCATATTCATTTTGTAATGCCGGTTTTATGTTCTTATTTTATTAAACAGCCACATTTTCTTTATAAAATAAATATGTTGGCTTATTATCATGTTCAATAGAAAAAGTAAAGATAGATTTAATTTTCGTGGTAGATTCTACATTCAGAATTTCATTTCACAAACACATAGATGTTAAAGATCATTCTGCCAATCCACCAGAGAAAAAAGTGAAGGCCAAACGTGGGTAAAGATACATTTTTTAACGATTTAAATTTTGTTTGGAAGGGGGATTTCTACACTTTGTACCGACGTTTCGGCGGGCCGGATGGAATAATGTCGCGGGCCGGATATGGCCCGCGGGCCGTATTTTGGGCATCACAGGTATAGGGCATGAATTAATCTGTAAATACATTTGTATGGAAAATACGAAAAAAAAAGAAGTGCCGGGTCAAGAGAGAGATTGAGAGAGAGAAAGAGAGAGAGATAAAAAAGAAAGATGTAATTAGCAATTATATTTCTCTGACATTTTTCGTATTTCAATTCGACTTTACAAACAAATGATGACATTAACCACAGCTCACCAATAGCTATCAACACAAACTCTCAAGAGAATAGTCTCTAGATGTTGAACATATAGATGTCTACTGCAAGAACTGTAACAACACAGAGTGCATTGCTGCTGACACCCTACGTCTGTAAACTTACAGCTGTTCCACTGAGTACGTGGGTGGCTGAGCCGAGGGATTAGCGTCATTTTGTTTAGGTCCTGGCTCTCCGAGATGGGGGAGATACAGCAGGACAGGATCCCCACTCCGTGTTTATTGACAAAGAGATACTCAATTCTTGTGGAAGCAGAGAAAATAAACTTCAACTTATGTGTGTGTATTTTCGTGCATATGTGTTGGTGCAGTGCGTAGCCTATTTCTGTTTGGAGGCGCTGCTTCTGAACCAATGTATATTTGGACTGGATTACACGTAGAATAGCCTTACACAAGTGAAGTCATATTTGTTAGACAGAAACAGATAGGAAGAGAAAGGTCTTTGTGAGAGACAATGAATGGCTTATTAGAGTCCAGAAATAAATGTATCCAAATAGTTAGCGGAGCACTTGGTGCAGCCACATTTAGCTTTGGTTCACTTTTAACAAATACCACATTAAACATATAATACATATATGTTGGGCAAAATTGCCCGAGGCGTGTGGCCAGTACCAGACGTACTTGAAATTTAAAGTGTTTTACTTTGGCCGGCCACTTAGCGAAATGCCGATAAATCCTTGGACAATAGCCAATGTGCTGATGCAAGACTGTCCAATAAGCTGTGTATTTGTACATTTCAATATAGTGTTAGTTTCGCTGTGACGATACTTCGCATTGTCTCTGCTGCTTTTTAAAAGAAAATGTCTTCATTCTGTCACATCTTGTTATTATTGTGACAGCGATCTTGATGTGAGTCATTTTCCTTAAAGCAGGACGTTTTGGCAGCCTACAATTTGGTGATGTTTCAGACACATTATACATGTTTATTTATCATGTCTTTTAAGAAATAATATAATTTTTTTTTCTTCTGCCTATATGCGTTAAATTTTTTTTTGTTTTTAAGAACAATAGCCTTTATTTTTTGTTTGTAAATTAGATTTAGGAAGTATGTTTGTTCTGTAATTATAGCTATTTCATTATAGTATTGGGTGGGTTTTAAATTGTAGAAAAACAAAAAACAAGAAAAAAAAAGAAAATAAAATACTTAAAAAAAAACAAAACAAAACAAAGCTTATATCAAGTGTAATTGTTTCTGTTAGTTTGGATCAGTCATGTAATTACGTGTAAGATGAACTTTGATATAGTAAATCTGTGCGACTAGAGATATTTTTACCAATTGTTTTGTTTCACTTTTAGCAT
>JADKLZ010000687.1:2775452-2795595 GCA_021533235.1 Biomphalaria straminea
AACAACTCTTGACTACTAATTATGTTAATCTCAATATAATCTAGTTCTTTCAATTTAGTAATACCATTAAAGACTACACTGGCGTCCATTTAATAGAATACAATTAAAGAACGTATTCGAGGCCAATTGTTGTAAGCCCTAGCTTAAAAAAAAAAAAGTTATCCGGAGAGTTTATATCTCAACAAGAAGAAAACATAAATAATAATAATTAAAAAATATGTGTGATTAGAAATATTTTTAACCAATTTTTTTTTTGTTGTTCGGCTTTTAACTTGGACTAATATCCTATCACTTGTCTATACCAGTTGTGAAAAGGGGGGGGGGAAGAAGGCGGTATCTTGGTGAATGTTTACATGATCGTTTTTTGTTTAAATGCATAAAATAATTTTCATTCAGGGCTCGAATCCTCTAGAGGATTAATTCAACTAATACCACCACAGTGTAAGCACGATTTCGTTTCCTTGTTCAAGGTACCAAACGAAATAATTAATTATCAATAGTTGGGTATTTTATTATTGACTCTTATGTTGTCAGGTAAAAGAAGTAATAAAATTTCAGCTTAATCCGTAGGAGAAATAACGTGTACAAACTTTTTCCAGACAGACAGACAGACAGACAGACAACGCAACTGTGCTCTGTAATAATTAAATGAAAATCATATTTTATCTTCGCATTTACCGTACTTAATATAGGTGTAACTGGATATTTAGACTTTAAAAAAAACAATATATAATTTATTTTGAAAATTCACATCTATATTTGTATGACTATTAAAAATTATTATAAAGTTTTATATAGTTATACTACTGCGTAATAGTCCAAGGAATGCAATAGTAAGGAGTAATATTAACTTTGATATCAAGGTGTCTTTCGACATCGTAGGATTTTATTATAAAACTTAAATAATGATTAAAAAAATAGATTTCCTAAGTGTATTATTTCGCACAGCCTCTTCTGTTGCTTTTTGTAAAACACTTGGATTAAACGAAGCATGTGACTGTGTATAAATTAGTCGCCCTTTAATGATACTGTTTAATATTAAACGCAATATTTCCAAACTATTGAATCTCATATAATATAAATTTTATACATTAAGTGATTTTCAAATAAAGACATGCAATAGACCTTTGTTTAATAGACATCAACTGATTAACGAATCGTAAATTTCTTAAAATGTAGTTTATCAGGAGCATGTTTAAAAATCTTAAAATGAAAATATGGAAAGAGATTTTATTGCTGTTTAGATCTACCCAAAAGATATGCAGACTTAAAGGCTAATACAGATCAATGAAATTTAAATAAATATTGCTACATTGACTATATGGACAGAATAACATAAAGACTAGAGAGCTAGAATAAAATATAATTAGTTGACATACTGAACGTCTTATGTTACATTTGAATAGTACTACAAGTCATTCAATAGATAGTAACTAACAAGAAAACCTAGATGGACCTTTAGTACTACTCTTCTAGGGCTGTATTACATAAGAACATAAAAGTTCCCTTTTTAGACATTCCGATACTTAGGGCAGATGATGTTAAGGTCATTTGTTTCTTTGGCCAACGGTTAACGAGCACCGAGATTCGAACCCAGGACTCCAGGTTCGGAAGCCAAACGCTAAAAAAAAACCTCAGCCACGGCGCCTCTACATAAGACCAGAGTTATGGTTTTCATGTGCTGACTCATTTACATGGGTCTACGTTTGCTCGTTGTTAGGGGCGGCACAGTGTCACTGTTCACATTTCAAGTCATAATGAAGCTTGCTTTTAACAAAGGTCTGCAAGTTAAACAGTTGATCCACTTAAACCAACCTTTCTTTCAAAGCTTCTTTGCTCCAAGGGAAAAACAGAGTCAGGCCAAAACAAATTTAGAACTGTCGAGAGAAAGGACATCACTCAAAACCTACATGCCGGCACTGAGTGTGTACTACAGACTTTGGTTGAGTGTTTCGGGACAGGACCACAATAATCAGCTGAGCGGTATGCAATCATGGCTTGGAGCAACGAATCAGTTCACTTACTTCAGACAAATGTTAATACCGCGTGATTTACGACATCTAGAAAATAAATCGCCCAGTTACTCGTAGTTGGCATTATAGGCACTCGGCGAATTGAGCATTAACCAGAGATTCCTATGTACTATAATACATCAATAGATTCCAATATACGGATATATGTAAGACTATTTCAGAAACGCATACAAGGTATTTAGCAATTCGTATTTCCGACATACAAAGGCCTATAAATGAAATATATCAAAGTAAAGATCCTTAACACCAACAAGATATATAACATATATATAATAGTAAAGTAAAAAAAAAAAAGTACAGTTCCTCTTTCAGACCTTGTGGTCTATAGGACAGATGATGTAAAGGTCATCTGATTCTGTGGCCTACGGTTAACGAGGGTGTCATGTGACCAGCACAACAACAACCACCTTTACTTTTCCCCAACTAATGTCAGGTACCCATTAGAGCTAGGTGGATACAGAGGCGCCCAGAGTTCCCGAAATTAAAAATCCCAGTCTTCACCAGGTGTCGAACCCGGGACCCTCGGTTTAGAAGCCGAGCGCTTTACCGCTAAGCCACCGAGCCTCCATATAGATATAATACATACAAGAAAAACGATTGCATGACAGATGAATCAGGGAGAAACTATTCCTAGTTGCCAAGTGTTCCGGTCAAGTAAAAACTGACTTCAAAGTTCAAACTATGTTGGAAGTAGGTTGCATGTATTCGAATCTATATGATGGCTTCAAGGATGAGCGTGTTGGGGTGTGGAGTTTATAAAAAAAGTTAATACAAAGAATAAAAAGTCCCAGACGAAGCAGGTTTCATTCATAAGTTAGATCTGAATATCTCTTGCACTGACTTCAACACGAGAACGCAGGCCAGTATCAGCAACTATCAGACACTTGACTCGCAACTTCAGGCGCGTTGTTTTGCTATTCAAAATGAAAACACGCTATCCGATAAAGTAACCGAGGGGAAAAAAAACGGTGGGCTTAGATAGTTTGGAAATGGCTTATTGCAGACGAGTCAAGAATTTAGATGTATACTGAACACCTTATAGCTGACAAAAAAAAAGTGCATTATAACGGGGCCTGACAGAAACAGCAAGAAAAAGGCAATAGCTGGTGTGAAGATGCAATGCAATGTTTAATACACAATGAAAGAGATTCTTTTAAAGACTGATGCTCACACGAGTTTAAGAGATATGAAGCTATAACCTCCGGTATGAACAAATACAAATAGTTAAGATAAGATAAGATAATTTTATTGATCCAAACTAATGGAAATTCAGTTTGATTACAATTGACAACCTGTTCTTCCTGTGCAAGGTACATTTTGGTCTTGTAAAGCTTGCTAGATGTGATGCAGTAGTGCTACATTGAATTGGTCAATGTAATGTGCATATATTATACAGGTTAGTGTATAGGCCAGGAATATGAACATGTTGTTGGGAGTTTTTAGTTCACATTTTCTTACTTAGAATCATCATTTTGATTTTGTTTTTGGAGAACTTGTTTAAAAAAAAACATTATTATACGAGACACAGTCTAACTTTCTAAATTATTCTAGCTGATCATTACTGTTTTTTTTTTAAATCAATGTATTGTCCCAATAACATCGCTAAGTTTAATTCTTCGGAGTATGGCATTGAAGCACAATTTTTGTAAAGGAATTTGACGCTGTGAGCCCCCTCGATACACACGTCTAGATAGGAGGACAGACAAGGACACAAAGGTAAATTATAGGTTAGGGACCACGACAGCGCACACACGCATGTCCGCCCAGCATGAGAGTTTTGATGAATGCCTTTAGTTCAAAACGTCTGACTGCTAGAGGAATTCATGTAAGAGTTGCTTCAAGCTGACGAAACTAGATCACAGTTGCCCTGGAGATCAGGACAAGTTGACTGTGCAACACACAGTCTTAGAGAAACAGTGTTCAAGAGAGAGATATTGGGAGTTTGTGTTGAAAGAACGGGGAGAGAGAGGAAGTACAAGCAACAAACAAACAGAAGAGATTTATAATTATTCTTGTCTTCGAGAGGATAGCATAAGACAAAGGAAAACCTAATTGTATATTATAGAGCTCTGCTGTTCAATCCAGTTGTAAAAAATGCCTCTAAACGTGTGTTATACTTTTGGATATAGAGCTAAGTTCTAGAAAGGATTGAGATACCATGAACCATTTATATATTGTCCTTCCTTAAAAAATAAACCAAAAACAATCTTGACAAGTCTCGAGCTACAAACAAATAAGTGAGATTTATATATATATATATTCTTTTCTTAGAGAGGACAACATAAAACAAAGGAAAACCTCATTTTATATTATAGAGCTCTGCTGTTATAAGAAATACCTCTAAACGTGTGTTATACTATTGGATATAGAGCTAAGTTCTAGAAAGGATTGAGATACCATGAACTATTTATACATTATATCCTTCCTTAAATAAACCAAAACAATCTTGACTTTGTGTAACTTTTGTCACTTTCAGTTGTAACAGTCAAATAAAGCCTACATACAGACATGGTACGGGGGGCATAAAAGAAGCAGGAGTTAGCCTGCCGTCGTTAAAACGCTGTAATAAATTGGCCATTCTAACCAGTGTGTCTATGAGATCTGAAGCCGGCCTCTTTCAAGTTGTTGATCATTCTAATTTAATAGTACGCCAGACGAGCAGGGGGAGGAACCTGCATATAATTGACTTGCATTGAAACGAATGTTTTTTTTTTTCTTTCTCTTAAATTCCCACAAGCAACGTGTACACTATCTTTGTTTTTTTTTTTTAAATCTCTCAGTAAAGAGGAAGAATTATTTCCCTGTTCTTAATAGCGTATTTTACTTGTACAAATATCTATAAGCAAAGGGAAGTTTTGCTTTTTAAGTGGTATTTCGTTATGAAGTTGTTGAGTGGGTATTGCATACTGTGCTAGATCAATCCAAAGGAGAGACTCCAGCTGGTGGTCCAACACGCTTGCCCCTGAGGGCTCACTTGACTTGTGATAGTCGTCAAGTCAAACAGTTAATGCTGTGTGTAACGATTGTCATTCCTAGCTTCCTCTGCCCAACGGCGTAGAAGTATACAAGTCGTCTAGTGTTATTATCTCCAGGGCATTGACCAGACTTTATGTTTAATCTAAAGACTAGATCACCTTACTTTTCACACGCTATCATCATTAGAGTCTCCCTATTGGTCCTCCACTGCGATGTTTCTATTAGTTGTAGCCAGTAGCAAGGACAAAGAAAGCAAGCCATTGTATACATTGCGCCTAGTAGACGACGTGGAGGGTTCACAAAAAGACAGAGAGGAGAGAGAGAGGAGAGAGAGAAAGAGAGAGAGAAAGAGAGAGAGAGAGAGAAAGAAAGAGGATAGATCTGAACCATGGGCGCCCGCAGGATTTTTTGCAGGGGGGTGCAAGCACTGGGGGATCCGGGGGCGGTAGGGGGGATCACCCCCCACTCGCCCCCTCCCCCCCCGGATAAGTAATGAAGAAACTTAAGAATTAAGATATTTAATGTA
Organism: Biomphalaria straminea; assembly: GCA_021533235.1. Classification (NCBI taxonomy): domain Eukaryota; kingdom Metazoa; phylum Mollusca; class Gastropoda; family Planorbidae; genus Biomphalaria; species Biomphalaria straminea. The sequence continues at coordinate 2,780,988 of JADKLZ010000687.1, forward strand.
AAGCCGTATTCTGTAATAACTCCCAAAATCCAAACGTGTTTTTTTTTTCTCGGCGGTAACAACTCAATATCATCCAATATCATGTTTTTCTGCCAGTAGTCTCTCCTTCCTCAAGATGACATCTCTGACATGTTCCTCAGGATGGTCAAGATGGTTCTTCATTATGCCATTAATGTTACTGCTGAGCTGCTGTTGAGCGGCCACTATGTTAAGTTGGAAACTGGTTCAAGAACAGATGAAATAAAAAGACAAGTTAGAAACACAAGTGCAGTTTATCTGGTTTACTTGCAGTCGTTATTTTAAGATCCACCAAACAGTCAATGATCTCTAAGTTGAGACTTTAAGCTTGAATAGATTCGTATTTTTAGTTCATTGTGTCTCACACAAAGAGGTAAATGTAGTACCGACGCTATTTCTAGGAACTGATACGGAAGATTTCTAGCCATCACGGGGCAGCCTTGCCCAAGTAGTTTGTCCATGTCTAGACTGTACAATGCCGTTAAACACGTGTAACATGTCTCTGAACCACATGAACTAAGCTAATGAATACAATCGCAATCTACAAACCGAACACTCAAAGACATCTGCTCAGTGCCTGAGATATCTGCAGTTTCATCACTAAAATACCCAACAAATGCAGTTAATTCATGATGCTGCAGCTTGTAGCTTTTGGGCTCTTGCTGCTGCCAGTGCTACGTTGATCCAAATCAACGTTTTGACTCGAATGACGACATGTGAAGAACTTTCTTGTATTTCTTCTATTGTAAACTGGTGCACGTGTTTAACCCGCTGTTTTATCGAGCTCTGTCACCTACCGCAACTATATAGCATTTATCAAATCGAAAGATAATTGGCAAAAAAAAATTTTCTAGACCTTAGCTAAATAAACAAATAATTGTAGCATTGTACGTCTCTAGACGATTTTTTCCCTTTGCAACTTCTTATGTGACTAAAGATGCCAATCCTTTGTACTTTCAACCTTCTTTCTACTACTACTGTATCTTGCATCTGCAATCCAGGACCTTCCTTGAATGCTCGCTCTTCATGTGGATCTACCCAGTGCCACTTTTTTTCCAGCTGTTGATGTCATTTTTGAAGAACTTAATGTCGCGTTTCCATACATCAGTATACCTCAGCAGTGGACGACCAGCGGATCTCATGCCTTCTGTTAAATCACAACACAGAATGTTTTGTGAAAGTCGACCTTGTGGCATTCATAATAACTATAGCTATGTGCAAGTATAAACCAATCGTCACGACTAACATGCTTTGACACCCTTCATAGTGCAAAGAATAGCAAGTCTATAAAAAATCGTGCATGGTCGAACATGAACTACAGATTTGCCTATTCTATCTTTACAATTGTTTTTATGTGGAAGTACTTCTTTTAAAATTACTACACTTTATAATATTCTAATGATAGGCTTTTAAGACTTAGATTTAGAAGACCAAATTATAAATAAATAAATAAATCATAATATTAATTTATTAAACTTTTGCATTAATAATCCACCTGCATCCGTAGGGGGGTACATGATAGTGCACTTGCATCCCCCTGGATTCTGACTGAATCTACATCTACGTAATACAAAAATAACAGATCTGGAAGATGTATTTCATTATTTTAAAAATGGCTAAAATGTGGTTACTCGGAATTCAGAGGCGCGCATTTACATGGTTGAGCATCCATTCCAATACACCTTATCTACTTATTTCTACTACTACATTAACCAGTGGAAGCACTACTTGTTCAATTGCTACTTAGAAATTAATTGATTTGATGATGCGAAAAAATGGCTAGAAATTGGCTACTCAGAATCCATGGGGGTGCAAGTGCATCCCCCCTGCGGGCGCCCATACTTGCACCCCTATGGATTCTGTCTAAATCTACATCTACGTAATAAAAACACATCTGGATGATGTATTTTATAATAAAATATTTTTTTGAAAAAATTGGCTACAATGTGGCTACTCACAATTCAAAGGCACGCACGTACATAGTTGGCCATTCATTCCATACGCCTGGGCTAATCTACTACTACATTAACCAATGGAAGCACTACATGTGGTGTAATGCACAAATTGTAAGACAAATTTCCTCACGGACAATAAAGATTATTATTATTATTACTTAGAAGTTAATTGATTTGGTGGTGCGAAAAAAATATTAAAATTTGACTACTCAGAATCCAGGGGGGTGCAAGTGCACCCCCTTGCACCCCCCTGCGGGCGCCCATGATCTGAACAAAGCAAGAATGTAAAACAAATGAAAAAAACTTAATTGTACCAAATCAGAAATATTCACCAAACACTAATTTATTATGAAAAATTTGCATCCTCGCGGCTTAATTAATAAAACCAAAATCAAAGTAAAAAAAAAGTGTTGTTGGATTTTCTACATTTTAAACTTCGACATTCTGTATTAAAAAATCACCGAGAATGGAGAAATACAAACGCCGCACAAGAATATGTAAACCTAGTAGACGGAACATTTTTTTTTCTTTCTCTCTCGTGTACATTTCTGAAGTGTGTCTGCAATAGAAGCACTCAGTTGAAAGCTTATTCACTAAGCGCTGTGTCTGCAATAGAAGCACTCAGTTGAAAGCTTATTCACTAAGCTGTGTCTGGGCAAAGGAATCTAAAGATATCTCTGTGGTGTGTTCTGTCCACTTGAGTTACAACAAGCAACTTGGCTACTAATGTAAGAAACACTGCTTCCACGCTCACATTTAGTACTTCCCTAGTACCTCCACAGAAACCACATCATTTCCAGAATGTGCATGTAAAATATGCGTTTAGTCAAAGTCTAAGGGCAGTAATAATCTTAAAACGGATTCAATAGGAACATGTCAAGGGAGGGAATCATGTTTCTAATGGGAGGAGTCATAGGGCGTCAGACAAGTGCTGTAAATATTTTGGCTGTAAGAACGGAACATGAACCTTTGCAGTGAGAAATGAGAGGGGGGAGGGGGGGTCTGAGAGGCGTCTGGTAAGAATCAGGACAAGTCTGTAAGGCAGAGGATATTCTTCACTGAACAGATTTAAAAAAAAAATTAAAGTAAAAAACAAAAAAAAAATGTAATTAGAAGAAGGGAAGTAAAGATGAAAGGAGAAGCCAGACAGAATACTGCTATTGGGCTAACGTAATATTTACGTGGAAACTCGCGTGTCTGTGAAGGCAGGAGCAGATCGTGTAGAGTTTACACTGAAAGTGACCACAGAAAAGGGCAAGTAGGCTGTACAATAAATAAATAGTTGAACACGAAGTCTCAGCTATCCCAGAGTCTACGCAAAGCAGTAGGTACATCCCATCACACAGGAGACTTATTCAAAACAGCGTTCGAAATTCTTTCAGTTTAAGAGTCCCAACAGTCTTATTCTTTAAAGTTAGGAACAAAAAAATAATCCAAATTTGAGAAAGTCATCTTGAAAAGCTGCACACCCGTATTGTAATTGAAGAATTACAAACGAAATCATTGCAATTGAGATGTGTAAGAGTCTAGTTCAGTTCTTAGAACACATTCCCATTTCAAAATAAATGAGGCCGTGGAAGTGTATCTGCTCTTATTTTAGGGATAAGATAGTATCTGTTTACGTCTGACTAGAGTATCTTTCACACTTTCCCTGAAGGTAACAGTTGAAAGGCTCTACTCCTGGTATGTTGTTCAGTTAGAGCACACTGTTCAAGTCCATTTAATTCAGAAAGACGCATTGTACTTTTCAATTACTAACTTGTAGGGTTCAACCCTTAAAGATATTTTTCTTGCATTTAGTTGGATATTTCTTACGCTAGACAACTTTGCAGCTCGTATTGATTTTGAATAAGATCATGTTAAATTAAAAACTTCCAATATTTGTTAAATATAATTCTGTGCAATCAAGCCAATTGATCACTCTCTTCCAATTGTTATGAGAAATAAATTTCACTTCTTAAACTAATATTATATATTCCATTGGTCTGGTTGACCTTTGTTAAGGATACACAATTCAAAATGATTGGATCTTTAACCACAACCACATCATCTTTCAGTCACTTTAATAGCCTACACATTGTAGAATTAACTGTTAGCTATTGTTATTTGAAGGAAGAAAATCAACCAACATTACTTTTTTTTTTTGTAAAAATATGGGCCTTTGACTTTTGTGGTATAAATATTGAAAATAATATAGACCAATGGGGCCTACAACTTTTTTTGGGTGTACATATTGAAAATAATTTAGACTGATGGGGCCTACAATTTTTTTTTTTGGTATATATTTTGAAAATAATATAAACTGATGGGCGCTAAAACTTCTTTGGGCAAACTTATTAAAAATAATATAAACTGATGAGGCTAATTACTTTATTTGGTATACCTATTAAAAATAATATAGACTGAAACGACAATAACTCTTCTGGTATACATATTACTAAATTATAGAGAGTAAATATAAAGTAAAATAGCGAAAGTCTCTAAGACCTTAGCATGTGCGTGTGTACGTGCGTGTGTGTGTTGTGACACCTCCAGAAGAAGATGTCAGAGGAAGCAAGTCAAACAAACCAAACACAATAAACACTAAGATAATGAGTGTTGGTCTGCCATTAGGTTGACCTTTAGTGGAACAGCTACTTGTCTCGGAGAACATGAAATATTTGAGATGATCTGTGAATAATACCGCGCACTTTTTTTTTCTCTCTTCTCTCACTCTTCTTTGTTCCTCTTACTTGTCTTCAGTTCTTGTTTCCCCTTGACTGAGTCGATAATAGAAAGTGAGGAACTGTTCATACCGAAATATAAACAGAGTGAACAATGCAAAAAACAACTATCGCGGTATTAAAAGCTGCACATCTACAGCCTTGGTCTTGTGGACTGAGAACATTCTAGAGTTTCTCAACCAACAATCGTCTAATTCTAGTGACTTGTTCAATGTAATCATGAAACTGTCCACTAGAGTAATTTATGTTGACCACGTAACGGGAAGTAATCAGTCTCACAATTATTATGATTCATTTTTTTTTGGTTTTGTTTTTGCTTAGATGCATCACTCTGCCACTAAATCCACTTTGTTATAAAGCAGGCATGCACGTGAACTTAAAGTAGCCTAATTAATAAACAAAAACATAGCTAGTGCACACTTTTATTTCTTTTTATTTTTATAAAGTCTATTTTTACTTAGTATTTTAAATGTTATTTTTCCGTATAGCAAAACCAGCAAATACAAGGTTACAAAGACAATAGGTATAGAAAAAGAAACTCAAAATCGGCCCCCGAAGTAGTCCGCCCAGGCAGGTAAAAAAACAGGTATCAATATTTTTAGAAAGAAAATCTGAATTAGATTCAATCAAAGACAAATGACAGAGAAAAATGGAGAAAGAAGGTTGAAAGATCTTGTGTGGTGCCCCAGCAGTCCAGCAGACCAAAGGATAGGTGAAATTGAATATCAAGTTAAATGCGAACCTGGCCTAACTGATTTCTTATAACGAACATCTTACTGATCTAATTGTTTTGTAAAGGGTCAATCTCTAATATATATATATATATATATTTAATATATATATATATATATATTTATTATTTAAAAAAAATTCTGTAAAAAAATAAAAGAATAATTCTTTTAGTTAAGTGTTCTATTAAATTGTGTCCAACTTATATGTATACTAAATAGTTTTCTTTCTCTTAAAAAAAAAGTAACATTTTTGGTGTAAATGTAGTGCTTCATAGGACAGAACTTACGTAAAGTAGCAATACAAATGTAAAATTATTTTTTTCGAACAAAAAGTTAAAAACCATTTGCATAAATGTGCTCAAAATATGGTGTAAAATTGGCTCCCCTACTGAAGAGCCTCCCGTGTTTGTTACTATTAAAAGTGAATAGTTGCAAAAGTGTTGTATTTTTTATGAAGAAAAAAAAACAACAGCTTGCATAGTGTTTTAACGAATTAGATTTTTCGCTTTTAGAAAAGAAAAAAGTAGCCGTTGCATCAGAACTTTGAATGGACTAAAATATTAGGATGTCGGATTTTCACTATCTTTTCTAGTTTACGATATCTAAACGGGAAGGACGGACGGACGGACAGATGGACAGACGGACATAAATTTCACACATCACAAAACTAATAGCGTCTTTTCCCTTTTCGGGGGACGCTAAAATGGAAATAAGCGCCATATACATTTTATAATTATTGAAGTATTAACAAGGTTACTTCAAAGGATAAATTGTTAATAATTATCTGTGGACTTTCTTATCAGTGTACACTTATTGTGTATCGTAATCTAGGTGCCGAACAGGCGATGTCACATCAAATCAATAATTGTTACAACTTCCAAGAATGACTTGTATGTAAGTTAAAAGGAATTCTTTTAATTTTTCTAGAATGTATTCGCTAATAAATTAGTTTTAAAATTGTAACTGTAACCTAATATTAGAATTTATAAAAAGCCAAGAATTCGATATTTCACACCAAAATAAGTTAAGCAATCAATGAATTTATCAAATTTTATCCGTAAATCAATTTGAAGTCATAATAAAAATGACTATTCAGAACTTTTTCCGAATTACATTAATTAAAATGCATATTGAAACAGTCAGTACCGCATGAACAGATTTCTGATGCATTCAGTTCCAGCGATGTAGAGCTATATCCTAACACCAATAGGAGAGTTACCAAATCTTGCAACAAAAAAAAAACAACAACAGTTCAGCTCCAAGCTGAGATCTAGGAAGAGGGACAGAACAATCTGCTAGTTATTACCTCAACCAATGTTGAACATTTATTTATTTATTTATCTCTGGCTTCCGTCTAGTGCTCGCCCGTCATCTCCCTTTACCCTGATCAGTCTTTAACTTTATGTGTGTCCATTTTTTTGTTAGAAAGAAAATAGATGTGAATCTAGAGGTGTGGTGGGATTGAAAGGATTGATGTGTGTCAGTAAGGAGGAGTGTGTGTGTGTGTGTGAACTCAAACTTTGAGACCAGAGGACATACTCTGCTTCGAGAGTGAAAATGATAGATTATCCGAGAGCTTCAATTCAGTTTAAGAATGAATGCCCTCTCGTAACCACTAAAGATGATATCAGCCGACTTGCTTATTGTCAGGGCAAGCCTAGATCATGTCTGAAGATAGAAGGCTGAAGGGATATAGAGGTGATGGTGTAGGTCGTCTCGTGTAAGAGTGTTTGAGAGAGAAAGAGAGAGAGAACGAGGAAAAGAGAGAGAAAGATGGGGGAAGCAGGGTCGAGGTACAAATAGTTGTAACAATAAAAACATTCCAACCAAAATAGCTTTGCAGTGGGAATCTATTTTTTTTTTACATTTTTTGAAAGCTTTAAGCAATGTATCTAGCTTTGTCTTTTTCCTTTGTTGATTAAATCACCAAGAAGGAACTAAATATAACAATGAAAGTAACGCATGCATAATGTATTGCTCTTTTTTTTTAATATATATATTTGATCTCGACTAGACTAGAAATAATACAATTAGAATTGTAAATATTTGTACTCTTAAGAAAAAACAAATCTCAGTAAGACCACTAAATATTTTTATTTGTGTGGAAATAAGACAATTACACTAATTACCTTTTAATATGTGAAAGTAAAGCCGTTACATTGGTATGTATTGCAATTGGTGTGAAAAAAATGTATTTTTCTAAAAGAGTGATAATCAAGGACTTCATAGTTTGTGTAATAGGCTCCAGTAGATGTATGTCCAAGATGAACATTTGTGTATATAACTTGAAAAGTTGGAGGATAATTGGACGTAACCAATGAGTATTCCAACGGCACCGTGCAATCAAGGGAAATATTTGACTTGAACAAATACTTCAGCAATTCAGATGCCCAAAAGAAGATATGCATCAATCAGCATTTGTTTTCTTTGGTAATTAATCCGCTAACACATTTAGATACAGATGTTAGTTTCAGTACCTAGGCCTATACTTTGGTATTATACAAGAAATAATGCACGACTACAGAGGTCATTGCAAAACCATACAGTTATTTTTCTTTGTTTGTATGTCCATTTGAATAAGTAAGATGTCGAAGATTAAAAAAAATCGGAACCGCAAATAATTTTTTTGGTGTGTGCATTATTGCATTCATTCTAAATATCTAAATAAAATAAGTTAGAAAATCTTAGACATGTTAGAATCAATTAAAAACTAGACAAGTATATTATATTTTGTGTTTGAGGGAAATCTATGCCTAAAATAAGTGACATAGAAAGTAAACAATTATAGAAAGTAGAGTCGCTGATTTCAGCTGAAATCACAAATGATTGATCTGTTAAATTAGCAGCAGCCAGGCTAGGTCTTGTATTGGAAAACTTGGACCTTGCACTTGCCTATAAATTATTAGTTGTCTAAGTGGCAGTCGCTACCAGACAAAGGAAACCACTAAACTCGTCTAGAAACCTGACTAAACTATTAAGAGTTACCGCCGCTTACAGACAGACAATCGCATCCCTGGATATTTTGACTTCTCTCCCTAACGTGTAAAGTGCGCCTAGGCTTTGGCTTCTACTAAGTAGAATGGAGATAAACATCTTGGATTCCTCGCTACCGTACAACACCGCCTATACAGCCTCAGACCTTGTTTTTTTTTTTACTCTTGTTTAGTAGACGTGCGGTAAGAGTTTTTCAAAAAAAAAATGAAATATGGAGATAGATGTGCTGAGAGAAGATGATGAAAAATAGACTTTCATGGCAAGGGATGGCCGAGATGGGGGCCTAAAGGCGTATGTGTTCGCCCTTCTCTTACAGCAATGTCAAAAGAATATTCTCGGTAACTGTTCTCAGCGACCGTAATCTTAACTCATGACTCCATTAGCGAACAGTAATTAACTTAAAAGCAATATGTGCATGAAAAAAGGGGGGGGGGAGCACAGAAAGTAGGACTTGTCATTTCTGTGTGTGTGTGTGAATGTAGGAGTGTGTGTATCTGAGAGTGTTTGTGTGTGTCTATATAGGAGTGTGTGTAGATCGCAAGAATTGAAACAAAACCCAGACCTAGATGATTACAAACTTAGTTCAAAGGAAACATGCTACAAATATGTAATAGGTCTAAGAATAACAACCCAAGTTTTAGAGCGCTATTAAAACCGAGTAAGTTCAAGAGAACAACAGAAGTCATAAATGTAAACAGAAAAACGAATCTAAATGCCATGTAAGCGAAAATAAAATCAATTACCTGCTGTTATGATAGACACCATCAATCGGGAATGTACTTCCTTTCAGCTTACAATAAGAAGTGATTTCCGAGACTAGTCCCGCTATGAAAATCATGTTCCTGTTCCTGCTATAGATCTGTATTACTTTGGGTCACAACAACACAAGGAAAATTTCCTATGCACAAATCCAATATAAAGTTCAATTCAGAAACAATCCAGAAATATAGCCGCTAAACAAAAGACAAGTTCAAATACTAGAAATATTTCTATCTCCAAATCAAGTCTTGTCTCTCAGTCTGTCCAACTTGTAACGCCAGTTCAACTCAAAGATTTTATTCCATAGAATAGAGAGCTAGTTAGAGCTGATTCTAGGCTGATGCTCAGATCAAAGATGTTTTACCACATAATTTGTAATGCTATCCGACAAGTAAAATCGTCGCATTTAGCAAACTATTAGAAATATTAATAAAACTTCAGTCCGAAATTGATATAAAAATAATAACACTAATTAGTAAATATAATAGGCTAATAATGATAATGATAATAATAAAGAATGACACAATGTCAAGACTAGCAATAACAAGAAGCTCACCGACTCTTAAGTTAGTGTTAACAACAGCACCAACAAAACCATCTATTGATATAGGTCAACAATAAATGTTGCTTCTTGAACTATGTTATAAACTATTTGTACGCCAACTAGATGGAATCTAAAGTGTTTTCAATGCTTTCCAAACAAAGTTACAACACTAATGAGTTTAGTTCATTGTGATCTAACCTTCTTTAAAATTCATCAAGTCATAGGTCTATCTTCTGATGCCAAAACCAATTAATTCTATGCGAAAAACTAATTGAGTTAAAATTTGATTTTAACACTAATTAGAAATGATTCAACTTTGTTCAGATTAACCAAAGGACTATATTATTTTAATTTTAATACAATTCTAGTTTAAATATTTCACAAGCTAAGACAAATTTCATGGAAGCTACAACAAGCGCCAATGTTTTCAGCTGGTCCAGAAGATTCCATCCAATCTCCAGTCTAATGTATTAAAGAAACTTGTTAGGCATTGTGTTGATATAGATCTAGTGACAAGTTTTAACACCAAGACGGAATTCAATTTAAATATTTTGATATTTCACCATCTGAATCGCTACAATCATACGACATTAGGGTCTTGTAGGTGCAGCTACATCTGATACATTATCCGACATATTACATTAACACAAAACTCATTACTGGCCAATGTGAAGACATCACTATAACATGTAGATGTTATTCCCTTAATTTGAACCCATTTCTGCTACATCTAATTCTATTCACAACCAAAACAACAAATGATGTGTTTCAGCATATTTGTTGTTATTTTGTTTGAGTTTTCTAAGACAACTGAATTCAATTTGACATTTCTCGCTGTTCATTTCCTCCGCCATTCTCTAGCAAGGTAATCCCCAGCCTGTCGGCACCAAACAGATAGAAACAGCTGCTCCTTGGGGCAGACTCCAAATTTGAACTGAAAACTTGGCCCGTCCTTCAGACTAAGTAATTCAATTCTGTCCAGATAGAAACGTTGCGTCGTTGAAAAAGTATGCGCCCCCCACCCCACTCTCTCTATAACCTAACCCTTTTTTTATGAAAGCTAAAGTTGAAGGGGGAAAAAAAAGAAAGTGTTTTCAATTGACTAGATCAAATTCTAATTACTTCCATTGGAAATAGTGTAAATCAATACCTGGCCGGGTGGCTAGAGGAGTCCTAGAGTAAAGAAAGAAGTGGATCAAGAGAGTTCATCTTTGTCACGAGTTGACATTATGGTCTCAAAGTAACCCCCTAACCAAGGAGGCGCAATGAAACGAGCACAAAGTGAGGGGGGGGAAGGGAAATCGCTGGGGGGAGGATGAATTTAAAAAAAAAAAAAGAAGCGGGGGGGAAGTGAAAAAGTCAAGTAAAGAATGAACTATGGACAGATCGGAGACGCGCCGTGACACCCTGAAAAGCCTTTGTTGTTCACACCCAGTGACCTGACCGCTATAGTGTGAAGGACACTACGGTACACTAGCATGTGAACCAGCGCTATTGACAAGACTGACGAAGTCAAGAAGAGTTACCTTTATTAAAGCCAGTCTCGAATTTTGAACGGCACACAAAATGACAGTTTGTCTTGGGACTTCTATCCAATGGAGGGGAATAAACCCTTTCTAGTCTAAAAATGAATTTTCAAAATAAAATATTTAAAGCTTTTAATTATTTCTTTGAAAAGTATTATTTGACTCTGAACAAGGGAAAAAAACAACAAGACTATTGAGACAAGTGTAAGTCAACCAAAACATTGTTTGACTCAATTCATGTCACCACCAAAACACCTTTAGCCCTGCTACCATACGCTTCAGTCTAGATTGGACCGTGACAAGATAATCCTAGGAGAATTCAGAAACACAGGACAAGTCCTTTAACTAAACCTTCTCAATGGTTTCTTCTTACATTTTCTGCTTTGCTTGACAGAAAGGAAACAAACAAAAAAAAACAACAAAAAAACAATTACTACATACTAATTGAATCCGAATACCGAATGCACGAGTCAAGCTTAACATAAAGGCAATGCAATAAACTACGTTTCAATTGAAATCCATTGTAAAATATACAATAACAAACATAGTTATAATATCACCAGACAGTAAAGAGTGGAAGGAAGTCAACAGAAAACTACCTGAATGAAATGGCGCATACAATAACCGTTACAACAGTAATCAAGTGCCGAGTAATGAGTAGATTGTTAATTCTCTCAACGGAACGGAAATAAATGTTGATCCAAGTTTGAAACTTGTAAGAAATCCAGTGTCTACTTAATGTAGCTCTAGCCCCGCACTCTGCCCTACACCAATACACGAGAAGGAAGAAACTGCAAACAGGTTGCAATAGCGCGTTGGTCCATTTTCCCCCTTTTTAGCGGAACGTGGGCCGCTGTCTGTGCTTTTACTTAGCGCTCCGCGCGTGGCGACAAACTTTATGATCGATGCCATGTCTACAAGGGGGCGGGAATGGTGTGAGAGGGGGTGGGGCATGCTGGAATGGTGTGAACTGCAATTAAAACAAAAATGTCCATATAACAAACGTCGCGACATCTATAAAACACAAATGACTTGGGGAAGTGTAGAGAAATAAAGAAAAAGTATTTCTCTTGTTGTATAGTTCTTTACCTATTGAAAAGGTTTTCTTAATAAACCAATACCTTGTACTTGCCTAATAACCGTGCCGGATTTAAGTAAATGGAGGCCCTGGAGAGCATTTTTAAACTAGCCCCTACCTTCATCCTTCTCACTACATCTCATGATTCTAAGAGAATGTCACTTTGCAAGGAAAGAAATGTCGTACTTGGACATTTCATCTCATTGGTCTCATTATCTTCTCTATACTAGGCAGAATTGGTTTTAAATTTGATATTTTCAAATGTGGAGGTAAATTTTGAAGATGAAGTCAGCGACACAATATTTCACTGTCCGCTCTGCTAGTAAGAATATTTTAATAATATGGCATGACGTAATTCATTATTATAGTGCTTTTGTAGTAGATTCTTATTACTTCCCAAGTCTTCCAAAAGCTGAATGTCTGCCGTCAGATCCTATTACTTGTTCAGATAAGCTGTCTTATGTATTTAACAACAAACATCTTTCACGTAATGTATATATGAAACAAAAAGCGACAAATTTAGCGAAGAAAAAGCGTTTTAAGACAAACCTTTGCTACTCAAACTTGCCTTTTTCCCCTCGCAATACACATACCAATATAGACATGAAGATAGATAAAGGCTACATACAACATAGTGTGCAGTCCCTGTGTAGGACTGCACTTTTTTGATTGATGTCATTTTAAACTTATTACGCCGAATCTGAGACTATTTCATGGGGTGAAGGGGTGAGACGGTTGCTTCAAAAACAGAACAGGAAGAGGCAGTGCAAGTGTGTACAGATATATATGTCAGTAACTCTGACTTCTGGAAGACGTTTTCTATCACGGACATCATAAATTTCAGTTTTCTCTAGGCCGCCGCTGGGTGCAAGCAAAGTATTATTAGCGAGGTCTACGACTAGGCCTGCCAAGAGAAGAGTAAGAAAAAAACAGTTTCTGATGTTGAGAAGCGACCTTATCTATACAGCAAAAAGGAAAAAAACAACATCTCGTGTTTCTTTATGAAGATCTCCGTCACAATGACAACAGAAAAAACAAACATTAGCATTGCTATAGAGGTTGATAAGTATTACGTGAACACAACGAAACTGAGATTTTCTAAGTATCCCAAGGAACAGTTTTAGTTTCTTCTTAAATGACTTTCCTTGACGATCGTTATTGTTATTGTTATTGTTATATATATATATATTTTTAATTTATACTCCGAGACTGAAGTGATTCTCTGATAGTACATTTGTTCTGCTAGACTTGGTTTTATCATGAAAAAAAAATGTCTAAATTGTAGTGACGCCTCTAACGTTAGTAGTCACACTTTGGTTATTTATTGGAACTTGAAATGAAGCAGTTTGTGTGAACTAATAATACAAACAATATTTTAGAAACGTGTATAAAAGCACTATATGTTTAGGTTTTTAAATTCTTCGAAGCGCGTTGACCACTGTATAACAATAATGCACTAATAAACTAAGATGTTCCTGTTCCTGCTAAAGATGTGTTTTACTTTTGGTCACAACCACAAGGAAACTTTCCTATGCACAAATATAAAGTTCACTTCAGCAACAATCCAGAAATATAGCCGCTAAACAAAAGACAAGTTTAGATACTAGAAATAATTGTATCTCCGACTCAAGTCTTGTCTCTCGCACTGTGTAATGTGTAACGCCAGTTCAACTCAAAGATATTATTCCATAGAATTGAGAAACCTTTCTAGAGAGATAGCTTACAACTGATTCTGTAAGTCCGTTTTAGACCACCATTAAAATTACACATACAATTTTTAATAAACTGATCAATTGTAACATAAAAATAAGCATTCCAAAGACCGAAACAACTGTATTTGAACTAGGACATAAAACAGATCACCTCTCTTTGTCTTCTATTCAGGACTACACAATATGCAAGACCTCAGAACAGTTACCAGTACATGAGAGATCAGCGTTCAGATAAAATGTCGAGAATTCTTGTTGTCAATCCACATCCTCACATTGATGAACAACCAGCCTTACCATTATTGTTGAACAATTGCCCCAGGCGCAAATTAAATATGGGTGCACAAATCCAGTAAGTTGGTGATTATATATCTCATTTCTCTTGGCAAGTAAACTAAAATAAATAGTGTTTTTACACTTACCTAGGAATACCTTTGGTATAAAAAATATTCTTGAATCAGGACACGCCACAGTTAAGAGGTGTCATCTTAACAAAGATTTAGTCAGCTAATACACAAGTCTCAAGGTCAAGGATTCCAATCTTTATGAAATTTGTCCTACATCTGGAGAT
>JADKLZ010000687.1:2823947-2851948 GCA_021533235.1 Biomphalaria straminea
TGATCAACTTAACTTTGGGTGGTGTTCAGTTGATTGTGCTTCTCAATACTATGAAGGGAATATGGGGGAACTACAAATCAATGCTTATGACAGTGGTTCTCAACGTATCCGCCCCCGACAGTGCATAATAAAGCCGAAGATCTATTAGAGACAACAATTATTTGTGGTGATGTGACACGTGTGTCTTAAATGTTGATGTTCCACATGCCGCAATAGGTTGGCCACCACTAATTTAGGACATTGAAAGTTTCGCAAGTATAGGATAGAATTAACACGCCATGCTGCAAAACACATTATAAATAAGGAAAGGAACATCTAATTCCTATACTCTTTCAAGATCGAATTTTATCCCCCTTCCCCTCCGTTCATGTATAGAAGAAAATCTGTTATTGCTATGTGATGTCTGTCAGTCAGTGATATCAGGAAAACTTTGAAAACAAAATAAAAAAAATCAGACCCATTTACCAAGCTGTGCTTGTTAATTTTCTGAAAGTAAACCATTTTTAGCTTTTGAAATTCAGTATGCATATTTTATGCACATAGGGCATACCTATATAAATACTATTTTTACTATCCTGAAATGCATTGTCATATCTGGTAACGGCTGCTAACATGTAAAACACAATAATATAAACTTCTGAATCAGCTTGGTCGTGTTGAAACCTTGTACATCGGTGAAACATCTACTCCATGTCTTCTGTACGTGTTTTTTAAATATTTTTTAAAGCTATTCTATGTAAAAAGTAAGCACATTGTAAAAACTATAGGAGAATTACCAATGAAAAAGCAGTTTATGCTATTCAGTCGCTGTATGCTGCAGTTCAAATATCATACAGTCGACAAAATCCATATAGTCGACAAAATCGTATCATTTTCTATTATAAAGTTGATCAATATGAAAATAGTCTAATTTTGATTATTTAGAGATAGTCGCTGTGAAGCTATTATTATTTTGCCATACTTAGCGTGTGCGTATTTTTTTTTAAATTGTAATTTTTTTCCTGTTCATTAAGTTAGTGGCAAAAATCAACAAAAAAATTAAAAACTGAATAGTAGATGGATAAAATGCAAAGATTAGAATATTGATATTAAAATCATTGAAACCAATCAGCAGATTTGGGGCTAGAAGAACTTCTCATTCAAGAAAAGCAAAAATAGGAACACCGAATTAAAAATACAAGAAGTGGCAATTATTGGGGAGAACTTTTAAAACAATTATTATTATGAAGAAACAATCCTAAATAGCTTACATAAATGAAGATGTTTTTCATCAGCAAAATCAATCTCATTTATTTAAAAAAAAAATTAGTTAAAATGCTCATTTAGTTTTATTTAAACACTTCAAAGAACTTGAAAATGCACATATAACTCTGATTTCAACACTTACAGATTCAACAACAAAAATGACGCCTCTAATTGCCTGTGAGATGCGGCCATTAAACTCCGGCCGGAGCCCGGAGCACTTTTATACCAATGTAATTAACATCATTCTTGCGGTACAAATGAACCTAATAAATCTGTACAGGCTTGTGGCGATCTGGGCCGTTTTCTTCACATAGATGCCTCCGGGAAACCATTCTCTCATTGTGTCAACTAATTGGAGTGTATTTATTAGTTTCATACAAAAAATCCAGTGAGGTGCATATCGTTTATACGTAAAAATCTAAACTACTGTACTAGGTACATATTGTTTATCTTACTGACTTGAAATCATATCAATTCAATGATAGAGCATTGAACAAAAGATGAATGTGTATCCAAAGTTCTAGTTATATTTTGTTTAAATCTAGTTAGAACAATTTATTTGATTGGCTTAACTTTCACGCCATTGAAATACCAAAGTAAAAAAAAAAAAAACTGGATGAAAGGGAGAGAATAGAAATGAGACGTCCGAATCAAGGGAGAAAAGCGAGATGTGGCAGGTGAAGATAGTTTTAAGTTTCAAATTAGCTTCGAAAAAAAAAAAAAGAAAGACTAGGTTCCTATTAAAGGAGAAAGCTTTACAATCTTAGAAACATAGTGGCATAAACATATTGCAATAACTACCATTTATTCGCCACTTAATCTGGTGTTGCCATTCTAATCTTTTGAGAAATTTTAGTTCCAAATTGAAAGATAAGACTCCTATTAAATCCAATATTATAGACCAGACTACTTCAGATTATAGTTTTTGGCATCAATAGCCCTTAATTTCTTGTCTTTATTTCCTTAAGACATGGATCTATATAATTCTGGCTAAAATAATCGGAATTATCTAGTTTTTGTTCACTCAATCTAGTCTTTCGGCAACTGTCCCTTTTTTCCCCACATTCACGCAGTATGTCGTCACAACTAGGCTATCAGCAACCTCTTCCAGTAGTCCTATGAATTCAATGATTGGACGACACATCTAATACACTAGGAGTAACGCAAAGAATTTACAGTTTACGTTATTGCTAGAAACAATGTAAACAATTTATTTTTAAAATAATGTCTGTTATCATGTTATATGCTTATAAAACAGTAATCTTGTTAGATCTTGACAAGTGTGGAGAAAATTAAAAGCAACCATACTATAAAACAAAATTGTCAATGCTTAAAATTCATACATTTTAAATGAAAGGGGAGAGCAGCGTGTGCACTGCTAGTCAATTATTAGAAGGAACAAATTCTGCACTGAAAAACTAAGTGACAAATAGAAGGAATCTCTACAACGAACGACTAGACATACAATAGTAAAGACAATCTCATCCATTTTCTTTTCGGCCAAAACGCAGAAGGTGATATTGATCTAGTAATAGTTGTCGTCGTCGCTGCTATGTGAAGGATTTCAGTATTTCAGTTCGTTTCTTTCAATGACACTTGATGTCAGTTCTTTGTGGGACACACCTCTCCATCAAGGTTTGGTATTCACTTGTCTCATTTCTCATCCAATTGGATACGATCTCCTCACACTCCTAGGTTTATAATATCGGTTTGATTGAAATGATTCGCTCTTTATTCTTTAAGCATATACCTCATACAAAATCACATTTTTTGGTAAAGAAATTTTAAAAAAAGGTTTATTTCAATCGCCAAAAGACAAAAAAGCATATATTGACAGGAGCAGCTTTGATTAGGTTCTAACGGTTTTGAGACGATTAAAATTCTTTACGAAACGATAATTATTGTATTGAAATAAATCATAGCATTAAAAAAAAATACTAATTCTCAATGTTTAATTGGGCTACTTATTTATTAAAAATGTGACGGTAAATTACTTCCCCTGTTCATTTATGGCCGGAAAGATGAAGGGATCGTTCATGCAGACGAGGAAAGGGGAGAAAAGCGTGATCGTCTTAAAGGAAAATCGTATTTTCTGGGAGAGTAGTCTGTCTTTCATGTAAGATTAAACTACCTTACAAGTCGGACATGGTACATTAAGCAGGCCAGATTGGTTATACAGATAGTATTGTGACCAAACTCTTAGTATCGTGGACTCTCGTCGGTACTAAGGTAGGCTGAAACAGGTATGTAGGTGGTAGACACAGCGCTCCATTCAGATAGTGACACATTTTTTTTTCAAACTCAAGTAACTGTCCTTTAATAGCACTTCAACGTGCCGCGAACAATGTAGCAAAAGCAAATTGGATTGTTCAGATTTGGCTTTAGTCATTTACTTCTTTTAAATTGCCTCAATAAGGCGAAACTGAGTTGGTGTTAAAATAAATGACTAGATAGCCTGAGCCAATGAATGCGAGCAATTATCAACTAGCTCCAGTGCACTTGAACATACACATTTTGAACGACGCGAATACAATCAGGTACACTAAGATAGGACAATCAATAGAAATCTGAAGTGATAGCTACAGAGCCACAGGCTACATTTAGAAAACAATACAATCATTCATTTCTACTGGCATAACGCTAGATTTTATAATGCACGATAATTTAATTCCAGCTTCTATACACAAATTATATTAGAATAGAAACTGGAGACTAGTATAGGTTATATTACTTGTTGAAGTTTTCTTTCCCTTTTATAAAATCGAGGAACCAGTCGTTCATTGAAGTTGTCGCCCTTGTAGAGACACCATGACCTTTTGAAGTTTGTTCCCCGCAATTTTCTCACACACCCACCCGTAAATAATAGAAGAGAAAAAAAAAAACTCATTCACAAGAGAAATCCTGTCCCCCCCCCCCCCCAACCTCGGATACTAGCTTTCGCTTCGAGCCTAAAATGTTCATGAACGGATCGGTGAGTGGCGGGTAGGCGTGTGTAAAAGGCAACCTGTGGATAAGGGCACGAAGTGACAACAAGACATGGTAGAGTCTTGCATCTTTAGAGTCTCATTCGGAGTGACATTCGATGTACCAGAAACATCGAGCTGGTGTGAACGATTAGAAATTAGGTTGTTATGAATCCCGACCTTTTTACTACAGTCGGACTACTCTAACGCTTTTACTCCAAACCCGATATGACCAATGACATTCTTGTAGCTAACTAAGATTATGAACTAGGTATAACCTCTGTGTTACAAGTGTATTTGTTAAAGTTACACAGAATTACAGTTTGTGTGCCTGAAGGTATCGCAGAAAGATATAGAACACTTTTAAAGTAGATGATGCGTTAGACTTAACGTGTTACTTTCGTGTGATATTCTAACAAGGTAGCCAAATCAATGCAGCCTACTCATTAATAAACCAAAATTTGCTTTTATAAACATTTAGCATTAATTGATTGGAAAAAAATACAGATCCGGCACAGAGACGTAATAGAGTTTAAATGTTTTCTTTTAAACTGACAGTAAACTAATCACGAATTCATTGTTCTTATGAAAAGCGATTAAAAGTGATTGTATAAATAAAACTAGAGATATATTAGATTTCTTTTCATTGCTTTTATACATTCCTAAAGTGGCAGAAAGTAAATTGTAATAGCAAGCCCTATTTTAATATTTAAAGTATCTATGAAATTAGCCTATATGCATAGGTCTACTTATTTTTGAATGACGTATATCAACATAGTTTTCCTTACATATAAGATCAGTAAGCTCTCATTTTCACTTATTTATTTATATTTCTATTCTCATCTATAAGTACACTTTCAATAGTGATAAAAAAAAAAAAAACAAATATTGACAATTGAAACAACAGCAAAAGATCCAAAGACTTTGTAAGTGAAACAGAACTGGCGTTGCCAATAAAAGCAAGGAGCCGTCCAATCGACTCTACATAGACTGTGTTGAAAAGCAACTTTTTTTCCCCCGGCGATCGTCTCTGCTCGGTGCCGTTTCAAGCTCGTCAGCTAACAAGCCGGCGAATAAATCTAGACAGTAGTCAAGTGTTTGAGAAGTCAACAAAAACTAATGGCACGGAATATTTGCCGCTCTACTTTGTACATGACTTCTCTTCCTGTCAATATTGAATTGGGTTATGGGACTTGCTTAATATCAAGCGTTAAATCGGAGGGGAGGGAAGGTTTAGTTTAGCACTGGACCTCATCTCGACCAGTGGCTAAGCTTCTCAAGCGTTTTGTCAGGCAGGAAAGTGCGTTGACTTTGTTAGGTAAGCTTGTCGGCTAGGCGGTGTCACTGTTACCAGCAAGTAACATTAGCTGCGTGGAGTTATTTGTAGTGCCGACAGAGGAATTATAACAATCTATATTAATAAAACTTCAGGTAGGCGTTCTTCTTTGGCCTCTATTTGAAGATTGACGTTTCTATCTACATATGCTCTAATACAAACTAAAAGGTACACACACACACATACACAAGGAGAGAGAATCACATTATTGAAGAATTGGGAAAATGTCAATACTGTTATGAAGATTTTTATGGCATATTCAATGTCGATTTTTACAAAGTAGAACGATCACTTTTATTTTCTTTGTTAAGTTTTACAGTTTATTATGACTTGCATTTCTTAATGGCTGCCTGATCGTGTGTCACGCACTCTGGACTGTTTATGGTCTCTGGTTCGAACCCTTCACGCCGCCATTACACTCCATCCTGCGGGAAGTCTGGGCTCATGGGTTCCTTGGTTATGTGTAAATATATCATGAATCTCAAATCATGTGCTTAAAGTTATATTCATGCACAGTCACCATTAAAAATTTGATAATGGAAATGGAAATTTTATTTCTGAACAAGTAAAGATTTAACTTTAACATTTCCTAAAATAACATTTCAAAATACTAAAATGAAAACCAATTTAGCACTTCAACACTTAGCCTACAGTATTTACATCCACAAACGACAAATTGAAATATATATATATATCTTTGGTCTGACGTCTGTTACTGTCTGTATAACACTACAAATTACCGTGCCTTTGTACAATAGCTTAAATCGTCATTGTCAGCCATTATCACAATGTATTTTTCAAAATAATTCATTAAATAGACCTACACGAAACGAAATACTGATCTGTGACTTCATTTTAAGAAAAGCAAGGATTTGAAGCATACGACTCATAAACAAAAAAAACTTTCGGCTAGTATTATAAACCAAGAAAGTATGTAGAGAACAGACATTAATCAAACGGGCAAGAATTTTAGTGAATTTTGACAAGTAGCATAAAAAAATATTTAAAAAAAGTATCCTTTATGAAGCTTGTGGTAGTCCATAACTTCTCATTCTATTTATTTCTTGTAATTTGCAATACTGCAAGAAATCTTTTTAGTGAGCTTGTCGAAACAATATCATCTCTAACAGTCCAGCTCATTTCTATATAAGATTGTGCCCAACATGTTCATAAACGTCTATTTATTGATTTAACTTTTGAGCCGGACTATCAGCTGAGAGCGTGTTCCAAATAGCCAAATGTAATCGTTAGAGAATAATATATTCCAACATTGTAACGGTCAAACCAGTTTTCACTGTGAGGCCAATCAGGTAGTATTTTTTTTCTCCCACAGATATACACTTTAACTGACGAATTTCTAGTCAAGTCGTTAGCGCCAGTTTCCAACCATGAAGATTTTACAGGTTAATATTGTAAAAAGAAGAGAGATAATGACCATCTGATATCCAGGCGTTGAATTAAAAATGTGACAAAATATTCGTTAAAAAAAATGTGTTAATAGCATAAGAGATCCTCAGATCGAGGGGTATCAAAGCAACAAATATTACAAGAAACAGCACACAAGGTTTATACTTTGAAAGAGGTTAGAATAGTGAAGTCTGCCACATCGCTCCTAACCCTATTTGACTGAACAACTGATCCAGCGGTTCTCAACCTTTTAAGCTCGGAAACCCCCCTCTACAATGCCACACTCTGACGAGGCCCGGGCCCCCCCGCTCACACACACAGCAATAGAAGAATAAAAACAAAACAATCCATTTTTTTCAATGCTCTTTGGCGACCCCTTACAAATCGTCAATCGACCCCAAGTGTGTCGCGACCCTCAGGTTGAAAACCCCTGAACTAATCCGTGATAACACACAAGGGAATAGAACACCCATTTGAAACCAGGACATGAAATCAGCTGGTGGTCCTAAGAAGACTTTCAAGCTTCATTAATTCTATAAAGGTGCTCAAAATCTCCTTCTTTTCATTCTTATTATCATTGGTCTCGTCAAGTTGAACACATTTTTCAAGGTCTTTGGCACATACAATTTGTGGAACTATAGAATAACGCCAAGATCAAGAGATCAAGTAACCGCTAGGAACACATGTAGATTAAAATCATAAAGTATTCATTCATTCCACATAATTATTTCCTAGAGTTTAGAAATGTGTGCAAAGTTAAACATTTGATTTCTAGAAATTGGACTGATTTAAACAACGATCGATCCATACTTCTTGTTATACATTTTAAAATTCTATACTTACAAAATAAATCAATGCTCAATATTTTTTTCAACGTATTTGTTATCACTAACTTTGGAAGACATCAACAACATGCCAAGCATAGTTAACAAGAATTAGCATTTTAATTTGACATGCTCGAACAAAAATGCAAAGAGAATACATTAATTCTCAGTAGGGGAATGCCATAAAATATCCTTTTAGTAAGTCTATAAATTATGTCTCATAGGCTTACAAGGTCTCTTTCGTCAGATTCTACCCAATAGTTTATGCGTACACGGCGATAAGGGAATAGATCTCCTGCAGACAATGGTTTTGTTTGCATCAGATGTAGATAAATGTGCAGGTCTCAAAAAGAGTTTGTGAGACCACGTGATATACTTCACACACACACACACGTAATTTTTGACATCGAAGACAATGTTTAAAAATGAGTCTATAAAAAGGCTAATATTATTCTTATGAGTTATAAAACGCCTAATTATTAGGTCACTAAATTAGGCCTCTATGGTATACTTTAAGTAATGTCTCAGTAGTATTAGTATGAATAATATAAACATGATTAAATCAATAAAGAATGTCTCCTAAGAGACCTTTAAGAAGTGTATGTGTCGAATTCCCTATAAAATTTCTAAATAAAATGTACTTAGTAACATTTGGTAATACTGAATGATTCATTATTTCCTTTGTTACACTTTACGTTTCAAATTTGTTTTTGTTATCTTTTGCCGGACCTCGTGTGACTAAGACCAAACTAAGACTGTCCCTATGGTTGCACTAGACTGTAATAAGCTCTTACTGGACACCTTGCACCATTTAACCTTTTAATAATTGTAATGATTCACCCATCTTTTTTTGAACGAACGTCTGCAATTTATATGATCATTTGAGCATACAGAATGGACGTGGTTAAGACCATCCGGGATCGTTTGATTATATTCACCTTCTTCTGGAAAATTCTATAATATTCAATACTTGTCCTGTAGGTTGGACCATTTTTCGCCAATGCCTTCAACATTTTGATTACTGTAAAGCAGCTTCACGTTACTTTTGCATACGCGCCGTCACTGTACGAACAGCAGACGCAGTTATCAAGTTTTGAAAGCCTCTTCAACTACAAACCAGTGATTAAACAAACGCATTTGTTTATATATAGTGAGAGGCACCTGCCAATTCGATATAAAGCACATTGATTATCTAGACTGAATGGATCAGCTCACAACACTGCTGACAAATCTGATCAACTTTAAAACGTATCATACCTATAGAAGAAACCAGAGCTGTAGATTTGAAATAGTGATAAATTATTCTAAGCCTAGTGTCAATGTTAGATGCAAGTAGTGAACAAAGGGCATCATCTAAATCTAGGTTGTAGTTTTTGTTTTTAATAGGATATTTCTTTTTTGGTGTGATTTCTGCTCCCGTAGAAAGCCCTACTCTACATCACAAAGATATGATTAGACTGATTAGACATAATAGCATTGAGATTTTTTTTTTGTCTATAATGATTCAGAATTTACCATTGCAGCTCAGCAATGATATTTTACATTTAAGAATGTTGAGCAAGTCATTTTGTTCACAGGTTGGCAGCTGAATGACTTTGTATAGGGATTTGGAAATTAACGAGTAGCTTTTGAAATTTTGAAATTAACGAGTAGGCTAAAGAGGCTTTCTAAATTTAATGATTTTACTAAAGGTGTTCTTCGTTTGCTATGAATCTCACTGCTCTATTTTGTGTCTGTTCCAGTTTCTTAATGTTTTCTTGAGTTGAGGGCAGTGGCGTAGCGTAGGGGGGAGAGGGGAGGTTTTCAAAATCCCCCCGGACCACCACTTAGGGGGGGGGCAACAAATGGGTGTTTGTGAATACATAAATTAATATTTTTGATTGACAAATAGTGTCAACGGGTGTTTTTTTTTTCACCATTTATGGATTATATTTATAACAAAGACTAAATCTAGATCTAGGTCTATCAGTACGTTGACTTTGTTGACATTTTAAAAATATTTTTTTTCCCACAGAGATCAAAGATGTTTTTTTTTTTTAAAGTTAGTTTTACATTTTAAAATACAAATCTTTAAAAGATTTGTTGCCTATTAAAGAGATCAAATATGTGCTTGCAGCAAAAAACCAAGAGTATTACTCTCTTTGTTGCCACGAATCAAACTGTATGATATAAAGCAGTAGCGGCCTTCGGGGGTGGCAAGTGGGGGACCCGCGATCGGAGATTTTATTGCAACAAACTTGATCACTACACATTTTCCTAATAAAATCCGATTAGACGTGGATGTTTGAATACAAAAAAAAAAAACAAAAACAACTCTTTGGATTGATTACTTCCGCTTAAGTGTTTTATATGCTTCTGTGCATAGACATCGTGAGGCCATGGGAGTATTTTTCTTTTAAACTTTTTATACTTCAAAGAAAATCTTTTATGCAGAACAATAACAATGAAGTATATACAACAGTAGGCAAACAGTACCTAAGTAATATTCTGTTTTGTAAAAAAAATAAGACCCACAGTGTTAAAAGCGGACATACTGAATTGTTATTGTTGGAGGCCCATGACAGCGTTAGAGACGGATTAGCCCGTTAGCGTGATGTGGTACGGTATATATATATATATATATATAGTCTACCCTTACGGCTCAGTGCCCCGCACAAGACACTCGTCCATGGCCCGTCGCAATGCTAAGGCCGCCCCTGTATACAGAGAATTCCAGGTATCTTGTTACCTTTATCTAATAATAGATTTAAATGGCGAGTATTTTAAGTTTACGCTAATTAACCTTGAAGCAGAATTTACAGAATCGGGTATAACAGGTCCAATAGTTATTCTTAACAATGCTAGAATTGTCCATTATTCGGATTTGGCTTCTTTAATTTCAGAATTAACTTCACACTCGAGTTATTACCCCTATATTCATCTTTCCGCAATCAATTGGAAACATGCTTTTCTAAATTTAAAAAAAATCGTTCTTAAAGAGTGATAAAAGAGTGAATTACAAAGATGGGAAAATGAATAAAAAACATCAACCAATGTACGTCTTTTCGTCAGAGGAAATTTCACAATCATGGCATATTTTTATTTGTGAAATAAAAGAAATGTTTTTCTTTCTATGGGTACTTCCCCCATGCCGAGTTGACCAGAGTGGGGCTACAAAAGAGCGTGAATCAAAAGCTAAACCTATGATAACGCAGCCACAATTAGTAGCCGTCTGTCTGGCCTGCGCATACGTCTGTTAGGCATAAATCCAAAAACAACATTTCTGAACTGTGATAATCACTCTCTAAACCTGTCAGCGTTTCATTCTTCTGAGATAGATCCAACAATTGTCACCTTTTTTTTGTAACTGCACATGAATTGTTCAACTTTTTTTTTTCGAATTAAGCCCAGAGATCCTTCCTTTTGAAGTTATTATCACATCCTTCCTTTTAAAGTTCTTTAGACTGATATCTACTAGGAACTTTAACAATTCGACCACTTCTGGTAGTCTTGACTGGCACAACAAGTTCTCTAGACGTTGGTCTATAACTGTCTGTTTTGTTTGTTCTAACAGTTTACTGCTCGTTGTCTTCATCGGTATCATAGTACCCAGAGATATCTTCATCGAAACTCTTGTTCAAAAAGGTTTGATTTCTTCTGTATGTTTTTCCATCGTTTGTTTATAATGTAAGATCTGGGTAATGAATGTTTTTTTTTATGACAACTGCTTTCTGCTATGTTTGTCCTAGATGAACTCTCACTTTCTCTCCGACAAAATAATCTTTAGGTAGTCTTGCATTTGCATCGTATTTCACTTTGCTTTTCATCTGTCGTTCGTTGAGTAATGTCTCTGCATTTTAGTTACCGATGGTTTCAATAGTTTGAGATTAGGTGGAATGATGTCCCTGAGTCTTCTACTTATCAGCAGTTGTGATGCTTATCGGAGTATTTCTATACTCGAGCATAGCAAGATATGGATCTTTCCTACTTTTGCATGTCTTGAATCTTTGTGATATCGCACAAAACATAAACAATACATATATTGAAACTCATTCATGCTTTCTGCAAAATGGTGAGAAACGGACAAAACTGATCACCAAATCCAACGAAAAAGCAAAAGAAGGTAGTGAATGCTATGGATTCCCTGTAATCAAAACAACCAGAAGAAAGAAAAGACTTATGGGAAGTTGAGTTCTAATGTAAGACTCAGTAAGACTGTCAATAGAACTGCAATTCAAACGTGTTACGACAAAATGCTGGATATATTTCATATGGGGATGAAGGACAGATTACAAAGGCTGGAAAGAAAATGGATACTTTTGGATTTCTTCTTGGATGATGACACTCTTATAGCAAACTATGTTATTTTTTACTGTATGTATGATGACATAAATGGCAAATCGCTTGTTCAATGATGTCAATGATGCACGAGCACTTTTCATTAACAAACTAGTAATGCAATCACCAATAGGCTCAAACCTTGCAACATCCTCTGAATACCGCTAACCGCTAACCCAGGCCACTTCCATTGCGTCATTCTAAAAAAAATTATCCCAGGAGCACAATGAAGCAAGAAAGGCTTATCATGGCTTTAATGTCAGTGACGTCACAAATACTAGAAAGTATCGATGTAGACGATGTTATAGATGTCTTTGCTGCACAGAATGCACGACGTGAAGCGATATGAATCGAGATGTCACTTGTGCATTATTTAGCTAATAAACAACGAATTATTTATTAAAAGAGTCTTAATGAATATTTTTTTTTGTTAAATTTACTGATATACTGAACCAATTTGATCTTGGGCTTATATATTTTTTGCCTACATTATGTCATGTCATATATCGAAAGTCAAAATGCAAGGGGGCCCAAAAGAGGTCGATCCCCCCGGGCCCCCGAAACCCTAACTACGCCCCTGGTTGAGGGGTCCCAAACAGAGGATGCATATTCTATTATTGACCTAACCAAGGTTAAATAACATTTTAGTTTTATGTTCTTATTTGAGCGGGGGCGTATCTAGGAATTTTCCATCGTTTGGGAACCCGGGGGGGGGGGGCTTGACCTTTTTGTTGGCCCCTACTTTTGGCGTAATTATTAATTTCTTATGTAAAAAAAACCCCACTCATTTGGGCCCCCTCCCTCAAGTGGGGATAATTTTCAAATTGTCCCCCCTCCCCCCCCCCCCAGCTACGCCATGGCACTGCATTTGAGGTAAAGAAATTTTGGAGTTCTGTGCATCTATGATTGCTTAACGTGTAGCAATCGCTTCGAAACCTATTTACGACTGTCTGGAGTTCAAAATCTGATTTACTTTTCTGAAGAAAACCTATCACACATCGTTCTAAACTAGATCTAGGTCTTGAAGTCAATTTTATCCATTTCGACGTAAAGATAGTAACATTTTGAAGTCTTTATCCCGCACAACGTATGGATAATCATTTTTTTTTTTAAATTTAAAACAGAACTCTTTTGAATTGAGAATACGTTTTAAGAAACAAAAAAAAACAACATGCAACTAAGACTAAGTCTATAATTATAGATCTAGATCTAGACTCTATAGTAGACTCTATAATAGTCTAAATGCACACAACATAACAATGCTAGGTCTACTGAACTAGTCTATTATAGATTTTAGACTTTTTATCTACAATATCAGGTGACCGAGCCTTGCTCGGTTAATAAAAAAGAAGGTTATAGATCTATAAAATTCTATTATAATATACCCGAGGCTGAAGTCATTTCGTTTTCGGGAGTATTATTTACTATTAACTATTAGTATTATATTATTATATATATTTTTGTAATAAATTAATAATGAAAATTAACGATCGGTTAAGACAACTAATTTGAAGATTTTTTTGTGTGTCCTCTGTCTGTTCTAAATGTCTAAATGTAATTGTACAAAGTGATTAAATATAAAGTCTCATTTAAGTCTTCCTTCAGTTTAGACTCCAGAGTCCAGACTGACTTTAGTTAGACAAACCACAGCTCATGTCGTTTTACACTATGAAGTATGATTGACAATGCCATTGGTCACAATGCATCCTTTGCGTAAGTTAAGACTATTTGGTTATTAATCTATTATTGTCTTGGAAGAAATTCTTTGCAGTGTAAATTCTTAGATGGTTAAGTTCAGACATTTAATTATATGCAATTATTAGTATATTCATTATATAAATGGCTTTAGTACGAAACATCAAGTGACTCAAATCTCTACGTTCTTGGTTAAAACAGGCACTTTTTGAAAAACTGAAATGACGCACCTTTTCTTAATAGACTTAAAGTCTTAAATCATTTCATTAGTTTTCTAAAGAAACGTTTCCATGGGGCACCTCTGTTACGCCAAACATTATGTTCATCCCCCATATGGGATATGTGCTCTGCTCAGCCAGACTGTCGGACTATAAGAAGATCATAAAATGGCTTTTGCCATCCATCCATCCAGGTGGTGATACTGGTGCTACAGCCCATGGTCATGGAAGGATATGGCTTTTTTTTACACATCCCTCCATTCAGATCTTTCCTGGGCCTTTCGTCACCACGCCCTAACCCCAAGTTTTTTACTGAGGTTTATAGTTAAATCAAAAGTGGCTGCAGCGTACGCAAACTCGTTGACCGCTAGCTTGATATCTTGTTCAGTGTGAGCAAGTAAGGCGTAGATTTCTTTTCGCATCTGAGTGTTTCTCCAGTACTGGTATCAAAAAGTGTCACATTAGGCCAAAAATTAAAGTGGAAGTTTTTGGTTTCATTTCAAGTATATTTACTTCTTCAGCCATTATACTTTAAGAATTTATCAATAGAAAATGAATTGGACTATATACATTTCCTCGGCATAGCTGGCAAACGGGGGTACCCACTTTAGCATTTCAAGTGCATCACTGGGACACCTTTGATTATTTAAGTACAACTAACTGTTTATTTGTTTGCTTTTTTAGTATAATTTGAATGTTTCTATTGTATTAAGCAGCTAGATAGAGAAATTAAAGTTTTTGAGCACTTACATTATGTTTGCGCTTCATTTAAAAAATGGGACACCGTAGCACCTGTGACACTACTGGTAAACGTTTGGTAAAAATTTTTTAAATAAGATTTTTTATAAGAAAATAGAATTTTTTCTATATTTGCATTATACCTAAATATATAGGCTATTATTTGCTGCAATATCTCAATGATAATTCAAGCATTTATTATAACATTATTATTATATCACAAGATGTTGCGGGTGCTACAACGGGACACCAATACAAAATATATATTGTTTTTTTTGTTAATACATGCTGAAATATACAAAAATTTAAAGTCTCTACTCTAGTCTCTACATCTCTAGATAAGTTAAGTTTAAAAGTATAATCTATAGTCTATAGCCTGTATTGACTGTATAGGTATAGTTTAGGGCTATCCTATATAATATATTAAATAATATTAGTAATATTAATAAAGGAAAGGCCTAGCAGGCTAGGAGTAGGGTTCTAAAGCTAAAACTACAGAATGATGTCCCTGAGTCGGGGGTAGTAAAGAGTAGTAGTAAAGAAGAAAAAGTCAAAGACACTAAAGTGTTTAGTCACTTTAGTGAATACACAATTTATGGAGGTGAAAAAAAAAATGTATCTTTAGAAAAAAAAAAATTTTGTTAGCACTAATAATAGATCTACATAAATCATTAAAATACTTTTAAAGAAAAGAACTTTCCAATGGTGTATAAATTATAGCTATCATTATCATACTGTATGTTTAACAGTTAGAAAGTTATGATTTTTTTGTGTCCTTTTGATATATTTTGACCTAACATTGGCTGACATGGAACAATTAAGATGAGAGCGTCCTGCTCGCTCAGTCAGCGATATTCCCCCCCCCCCGGCTCAAAAATGAAAAAGATGGAATTGAGTTTCGTAGACGATTGATCTACTTATTAAATAAGAAATTTAATAGTATTTCTAGTATTCGTAGTAAATTTCTATCTCACATCTGATTTAATTTATATTTATGAAATTTACTTGCTTAAAATGTAAATATTGATTAAATAAGCAAATTTTCGGGTCTAGATCTACAAGAAATGTAGATGTAGAAATGTCAGAAAGGTGTTGACAAAATGGCTGCTTTGTAATGGCAGAAAATAACATAATATTTAAAAATTGGGATCAAAATCGCCTGAAACAATTTATTTTCTAATGCACTTTTAGACTAATGGGGTACTTTTTAGTACACAAAAACTATTTTAATATTCGCAGAATATTATGCCTTACATGGGCTGAAGCATTTTTTTTTTTATCTTATGAAATTTCTTTATCAAAAATTGTAAAATCCCATAGCCAACAATGCTAACCGTATTTTTAACTTTTCGTGAGATGGGCATAAGATATGGCAATAGAATTATAGCCAGGCATGATATCTAGCATAGAAAAAAAAATTAATGTTGGACCCAACAGGTGCGTAAAGAGGTGGAAACTGCTTATGCCCAGGCTCTTATCTCATCATATACAAGATAAGCCATCTGATATCAGCCAGCTAACAGAAATGTCTTCCATTTCTCCTATGAATCAAATGCAAAATAGAGTCAGTGTCCACTGCTTTAATATCCTCCAAGATGGTGTGTCAGCAAGCTAGATGAGGACGTTCCGTATGCGCTTTCCTTGGATCAGCATTTATGTGAATGCAATTCTTGGAATGCATGGTTCATTCTGTGAGAGAACATTTTCTCCAAACCACATGTGATGCTTGGTCATAGCTGCATTAAATATTCGATTATCAGTAGTTGAGAATAGAAATTCTTTTTTTCTGACAGATCTCTGTAACTGTCTCCATGGCTTAGCCACTTTTGCTTAGCCTCATTTAGCCTAAATTCTCAATTTTGGCAGATGACTTCCATGTCTTGCATGCATAGATATCAGTTGGAATGCCAATTTTGTTTAATAGGTGGATTTTTGCCTAAAGAGGAATAGCTTGGCTTGTCTAAACAGGCTGTAAGTGTAAGAAAATGACCTCTAAGGGCCTTTTTCCCATCGTTTTCTGCTTGATGCTCCCTGGGTTTGTAAACTTATCTAGCTGTTCAAACTCTCTGACTTTACAAGTTTAGCGGGGGAACCCATTGTCTTGCATCCTACTTACATAATATTAGTTTTATCAAAGTTTAAGAGGAGGCCAATTTTGAGTGCCTCTCTATTTCAATTCACATGGAATACCAAAAGCAGCATGGTTTATTGCTCTCCTCATTATGTATTTAATGAAGGTAGACAGATGCATGCCTGTCTCAAACCTTGATGGTAAATAACTCTTTGCTTCATCTTGTTTTAATGCAGGAACTAGAATGGCTGTAAAGTTGTAGGATTCAGACACATTTATCAGGGATGCCATATTCTCTCACTATTGTCCATAGCCGCTTTTTAGCCATTCTTGGTAGAGACACTATCAAACGCTTTTTGTTGTCTATGAAAGTGATCATTAGCAGTTGTTGTTTTATGATGATATAAGTTTCTATAGATTTTTGTGAAACCTTTGTTGGCTATTTTTAAACTCAATCTGCTACAAGTTGCATTCATGAGTAGGTCTATAAATATCTTTCTTTTCTAAACTACCAAAATGAACTATCTAGAAACAAATACTGGTAATCTTTGCATTAATCACTATTAAATTAAGGTCATTCCTCATGGGTACAATAATAACAGTTTTAGTCAAATAAAATTAACTTTTTTAGGCTGCTTTTTAATTCATTTTCTCATGTATGTGATCTTAGGATAGTCTCTTTGATTATAAGAAAAAGTGTTCCAAAATCTTAAACTATATTTATACTCTTAAGCGAGCAATTCTTGTATATATATATATTTATATATAAATTTTATTTCGAAAACGGCTCTAACGATTTTCTTTAAAATTTCAAGGTATGTGCGTATTAGTGAGAAAAAAATTCTAAACTCATTGGCCACATCGGGAAAACTCGAGTTTGACCGTTATATCGGTTTGAAAAATGTCTCATTATCGAAAAAGTTTTTTTGGTTTGAAGGTTTTATGAATGAAATGGAAAATTTATGAATGAAAGTTTTCCATGACGTAAACGGGAAAAACGCTGCTTACGTCACTAGGCTTACTATAGTGTACTTCTTTGCAAACAAGAACGCGTTTAGAGATATGAATGAAGGGATGTGTAAAACTAAAAGCAGACCACTGGCTGTAGCACCACTGAGATGGATGGATGGCAAAAGCCGGTATGAACTTCTTATTGTTCGACAGTCAGGCTGGGCAGGGCATTTATTTAACCGAGCAAGGCTCGGCCAGTTGATATTATTTTATTGTCACAAATCTTGTAATGTACTTTTATAGAAATACTACATAATTATTTACACATAATTATTTTCTTTTGTTTTATAGGGCAATTCTAAGATGGTACAAGTCACAGAAACAACATAATTTATTTTTTCAACTTAACTGAACCTACAAAAATGAATCTTCATGAGTTTCCAAATGAAATATTGATCCATATTTTTAAATACTTGACCACGGAGAGCAAAGTGAATGTTGCCTTGACATGCAAAAAGTTAAAAAATGTTATCTATGTTAAGGTGCTGTGGCAGAATGTCATAGCAAAGCTAAATCTGCAACATAAATCAATGAAAATTAAGGCTGGCAAAAAGATATTCAAGTTAGATCAGGATGAAGCTTGGCCAGACTATTTGTTTAAATCTTTAAACGAGCGTGGCATCCATCAAGTTGCACTTGTATCTGTGAACCAGTCACGCCTGAAAGTTGATATGGATCTCATTTCAAAATATATGCCTACTCTCCATGTTTTAATATTTAAAAACATGAACCTTCAAAGCAATTCACAGTTTATTCAAAGCCTGCAACAGCACAGTTTTTTAAATATGGTGTCATTAGATTTGTCTTTTAATTCATTTGTAAATGCTGCAGTCATTCAGTCCATTGTGAGTTCAATGCCTCACTTAAAGTATCTGTACCTAATTGGAAACATGGCAGTGAATGATGATTGTATGGTTTTATTACTCAGTCTAAAGCAATTGCAAATATTAAACCTCTGTGCTACTAAAATCAGTGACTATGGATTAGCTAAAATTTCTGGATACGTACGTCATTCCGACAAATTTGTCTATGATAAATCAGCTCCTTTATTGTCAAAGCTTGAAACATTAAACATTGGCCAGTGTTTTAAAGTGACTTATAATTCATGGCAATTTCTTCAAAGTTTGCCGTCTCTGAAAACACTAATCACATGGTCAGATCATCTAGTCCCTATCTCAGCCTTTGAGAGTCTGGTGCACATCAAGACATTGAGATGTTTATACACTGTAGGTTACATGTGTAACGCAGTGCTTCAGGTGCTGTCTGAGGGCGATAATAAACTTAAAATGTTACATTTAATTGATTGTGTGGTCGATGATATTGGAGTTCAGTATTTTAGCACTGGCTTCAGAAATCTGTGTTTTTTAAGCCTTAACTCTTACAAAATTACAGATTCTGGTGTTGCCACTATATGTCAACATCTACCACAACTAGTTCTATTGGATTTAGCGGCATGCTGTGGCATTACTGACTGTTCTCTCAAGTATATTGGAAAATGTTTAGAACATTTAATGTTTCTATGTATAGATTCTTGCCCTAAGCTTACAAGCAATGGACTACAATACATTTCACTAAGCTTTCCAATTAGTTGTGACATGGTTAATTTGTTAATGACACCCCATCACAAATATATCAATAATAGTAATTCTACTGGCAAAATATGGTTGACCAAGTTGTCACATTCCTATGATTTTTTCAACATTTTGAATGCTGTATTACATAAAAATAATATTTAATCACCAATGCAGACAGCAAGTTCTTTGTATGGACTGAATGGTGTGTAATAAATACTTTTTAATATTGTAAATATTTGTCATTATACTATTCATATGTATTTTTAAAAATGTTGATTTAAATGTTTTCATACATATATTTATAGAAAATAATTGCTTTTTTTAAATTATGGTCCTTATATCTTATCTTATAAAATTGTTTCAGAAAAGAAGATGATTATAGCCATGCATGTTAACCAATGACGTATATGCTGCCAAGTCATTGGTTTTCCTGGCTGGCTTGGGCAACCCATTCCATGCTCTGGTAACACTAGGGAAGAAGGAGCAATTGTACAAATTAGTCCTAGCATATATGCTATTTACAGTGTGCCTTTATCTTTGTGTCTTTCTGAGTATTTTTCTACTTTTTGTATTTGAATATTATGGTTCAGTGTTTTATGCAGAATTGCTACTTTACTTTTGAGTTTTCTATCCTGAAGGCTTTCAAATTAAGTGATTTTACAAAAGGTGAAACTCTAGTCAAATGTGAATATTCATTTGTTATGAATGATTCTGAATCTCAATGCTCTATTATGTGTCTGTTCCAGCTTCTTAATGTTTTTTTGAGTTGAGCGGCCCCAAATAGGGGATGCATATTTTATTATTGGCCTAACCAAGGTTAAATAACATTTTACTTTTATGTTCTTATTTTATTTATTATAGAAATTTCTTTTAATAAACCCTAATGCTCTTTTTTATATTTTGATAGTATCATCAATATGGGGATTCCATGACAGTTTTTCCTTTATTATAACACCTAAGTATTTTGCTTTTTTAGTCTGTGTTACTAGTTTACCATGAATAAGATTTATATAAGTGGAATTAATTTGTTTTAGTTTGTTTGTTACTCTTAATAACTGGCATTTTGCTAGGTGGAAAGACATGCTCCAATTTGATTCAAATTTCTGTAATTCATCTAATTCTCTTTGTAAAATAATTTTTGTATCTTGTGTTGTTTTTTTTTTTTTTTGTTCTTTATATTATGCAATTGTCTGCAAATAATCTAACTTTTGTTCCTGAACTAATGCAATTTGGCAAATCATTTATGTAAATTAGAAAAAATAGTAGTGGACCTAAGACTGTTCTTTGAGTTACAGCTGAGTTAACTGTTATTGGTGTTGATTTAAAGCCATTTATTATTACAGTTTGTTCTCTCCCTATCAGAAAATATTTTAATCCACTGATGCAATGGACCATCTGCCAAAATAGGAGGAGGTGATGTTAGCTTCTTTCTAGTCCCTTGGTACTCTGCCCTGGTTAAGAGATGCCTGAAAAAGTGTTTTGAACACTGGTGCTAGCTCACTGCTAAGTTCTTTGAGTAATCTAACTATGTAAGTGAAAAGCAAAATGTTTAATTAAATGTATAGACTTTTTTTGTTAAAATTATATTTCAACTAGGCTCCAAATAAATAAATAAAAACAGATTTTTATTTTTGTATTTGTTATCTTATTTGGGGTCCAAATCAGAGCATTCAACAATAGAGAAAAAAATATTGTTAACAATCTTCATAATACTTGCATTTATTAACTAGTTGTTGATAACATTGTTTGGCCAGATGTATGCCTTAGCCACTGTTTAATTCTTACTGTACAAAGTACTTCATCTTCTTTCCTCACATAGTGAACATATCTATTTGTGCTTCTTTGTCTTAGCTCAAATTACAGGAAAGAGTAGTGGGCAAGATTGGAACTCAGGACCATTGTGGTGACAGTGCAAAGGGCATACCACTAATTCAGGCAGCAAACCTTATTCTTCAATGTAACTAGCTGTACTAAAAATGTTCCATATAATTGGGTGAAGTAAATTTGGACTTGGTGGCCCCAAAACAAAAAAAAAATAGAAACACAGAAAAAATAAAATTACACAATTTATTAAAAACCTGCCCGTCTTTATCTACATCAATAAATAACTAAAATTCATATAGATTTATATTTCTATTGCTGAGTTAGACTAGCAAATCTAGTCATATTGCTTTACTATGTTTGAGTTTTGATACAAGTTTTGCATTTTTTTACTGTAAAATTTTTGTGAAGCCTCCAGCAATTGGAGGCCCTGGGTGACTTCCTAATTTGCCTATACCTTAGTCCGGACCTGATATGTATTGTAACATAATATTTATATAATGTATTTATGCTATATTTTTTGATCCAACTACTATGGCAGCATTTTATAATTGATAGTATTACATGCTATAACTGTATGAAATAGTTGTATGTGTATTACAAGCCTAGTCAATGTATGCTAATCATCTATTTATGAAGACATGTTTAAAAATATTGGTAGTGATTTAAGTGTTGCATTATAAACTGTGAAGAATGTTCAGTAATTTAAGTATTATTTTATCAAGGTCTTTTTGTTTTCTATTACAAATGTCTCTTGTAGAGTAGATTTTCAGTTCAGTAATTATTTAATTTTGTATTCAATTCTTCTATAGGTCTTAATTTTTTAAACATTTTTTAAAAATTTGACCAGGTTTCTCTTCTATGCTTGAACTAGGCATACTGTGAACATCTAGAATGTATTCTCTTGAGTTACCTGTTACCTGTTACCTATCCCTTAGTCTGGTGGACCGTTGGGGCGCCAGGCAAGACTTGTGGACCATCTTTCTCCATTCCTCTCTATCCTTTGCCCTATTCTCTTGAGATTGAAATTTAAAAAATAAATAAACGCAGTATTAAATTGTGCTTCTTTTGTTGTCTAATTTAATGCTGTTGAAAAAAAAACCCACAACTCTACAACATTTCTAAGTATTTGTTTCACTATAAATTACTTATATGTTGTTTCTTTCACACTTCTTAGTCATTTATTTATGGTGGTAGATCATTACACGAATTATACTTCCCAGGCTACAAACATGCTGATGGTGTCTATCGAGAATCACAGTGCGGCTTTCGCTCAGGGAGATCCACAATTAACATGATTTTGTCCATCCGTCAACTTCAGGAAAATTGCAGAAAACAAAGGCATCCTTTGTGCATTGCATTCATCGACCTGACAAAGACATTTGATCTAGTCAGGCCTCCAATCTTAGATAGTAGGCTGTCCATCCAAACTGCTCAATATTGTTGTTTCTCTTTCCACCAAAATTTGATGAGTACTGTGCAGTTCAACGGTCACTGCTCCGAAAGTTTCAGCATAAACAGTGGGGCCAAACAAGGATGTGTGCTGGCCCCAACACTCTTTGGAATACGCTTTTCAACGCTATTCCACCACGCGTTCGACAAATCCACCGACGGCATATATCTTCATTCCAGACTTGATGGCAAACTTCTAAATATTGTTAGACTGAGAGCCAAAACAAAAATCAGAACCACCCTCGTAAAAGATGTGCTCTTTGCGGCCCACGCAGCGGTAGTGGCACACACTCACAAAAGGAGCTTCAGTCACTAATGTCCCACTTCTCTAAGGCTTGCATAGAGTATAGCCTAACCATCAGCACAAAGAAAACAAATGTTATGGGACCACCTGCTACAGCACCAACCTTCATCCTCATTGACGATAGCAAGCTGGATGCCTTAAATGAATTCTGCTATCTGGGATCCACAATTCAAGACGACCTTTCTATAGATGAGGAGATAATAAACGTATAGGGAAGGCTGCCTCAACCTTCGCTAGACTCCGACCAAGAGTTTGGGAAAACCAGAAGCTCACCACAGCATCAAAATGGAGGTCTACAAGACATGCGTTCTTAGCACGCTACTGCATGGCAGTGAGTCGTGGACTACCTACACAAGAGAGAAAACTTAACTCATTCCACTTGCGCTGCCTTCGAATGATCCTTAAAAATAACAGAGTTTAATACGAGATCCTCGCTAGAACGGGCCTTCCCGGCTTCTTTACTTTCCTCAAGCAATGCCGCCTCGGACATGTTCGCCGGATGGAGGACAATGGTATACCGAAAATCATTCTGTACGGGCAACTTGCGTCTGGCTCAAGAAAAACTGGTCGCCCCCACCTCCGTTACGTGGATTGATAAAGTGAGATTTAAAATCAGTGAACATTGATATCAAATATTGGGAAGACATAGCCTTTGTCTAAAACTAGAATAAAATCTGGCACTACTTCTTAATAAAATCTATTTATTGTACAGTAAAATATTAACGTACCCACTCAGTAAAATAACGGCTAATGAAATTTTTAAATTTACAGTACGAGCTATTCGGGTAGAAAGTTCATAAATAAGCCTGAAAAGCATTAGCACATGTAAATTAAAAAAAAAAATCACTACAAAATTAAAGTTTCATCTTCACCAGTTGTCACATCTCTGTGGTACTATTAAAGTTGCCTAGTGCGCATCACTGCGTTAGATAATAAGTAACGGTAACACTATATATATTGGAAGACTGTATACTGGAAGCACATTATAATTGAAAATAGACGTTTCTGTCCACCTCGAGAAGTAAGACCACCAAGGAATATCGGCCTACACTAGTCTCTGTAATAAAACAACATATATTCCAATAAAAAGCTTTATAGACTTGGCTATCAGTTTTACTTTTGTTGTACAAATACAACAAATATTTACAAGGAAACAAATACCGCACGACATTGCCCTCCCCTAAAAATAGTAACATACAATCTTATCAATCTCTCCTGTTTAGCAAAAGCTCGTTTTCCTTTTTTTTTTTTTCTCTTAAAAAAAACCCAAACCTTCCCGTTCTTATTAAATGCCATATTTTCTCTCCCCAAATGAACTCGGTGTTCACATTTAGCTGTAATCTGTTCAAAATGAATTTCCTGGTATTGGGTTTCCCAACCAGCGCAGCAG
Source organism: Biomphalaria straminea (assembly GCA_021533235.1). NCBI lineage: Eukaryota > Metazoa > Mollusca > Gastropoda > Planorbidae > Biomphalaria > Biomphalaria straminea. The sequence goes on from JADKLZ010000687.1 coordinate 2,848,314, forward strand.
GAAAGCATCAGAAAAAGGATTACTTCTACACAGACAGTTCGTCTTTATCACCAGAATATCTTTGATTACGATTTTGCCAGAAGAGAAAAATAAACCCGAAGGATTTAGAGATGACGGTGTTGTGGAGGCGAATAAAATACATATTAGGCTTTTCCCCTCCATCAACTAAGGGTAGTCTCAAGTGAACATTCTCATTTACGTTCGGTATTTTACAGTGAAACCTCACTGGATTCTTACAATTTTTTTTTTCCTCTTTGTGAGCAAGTAATTGCACGGCATAATTGACTTGCTGCTGACAGCATCCATCATCTGGCCTACGAGGCTATGTACTTTGTCTCAACCTGACAATGACATACATTTGGCAAAGGTGTGTATGTATGCATAGGTGGAAGTAGAGAAGGTAGATACAAACCAAACCAAGCTAGTCTCAATAATGGTCTAAAAAGGGTTTATTTATTATACTGTGCCACTGGTAGTCAAGACCTACCACTATTTTTAACACTTTCCATTTGCTCTGAAAAAGAACAGGTATGAGCACTTCAATATCCACCTTAAAGCATACAAAAGGGTTAAGGTTAAGGATGGAATGATAAAAGAGAAGAAACTTACTGAGAAATAATTATAACAATTTTTCAGTTTTCTTCGCATGCATACATATTCATTTTAGGAATCCAAATGCTTATTAAATTTAGTTGTTTTCTATTCAGAACAAGGAAAGTACACACACACACAATATATATATATATATATATATATTATCATATAGGCCTATATATATATCTAAAGCGTGTTATATTTAATATGTATTACTACGTTTGGATCAGTTAAGTTATTAAATTTGTAATAGATCTACATTAACAATATTAAATCTATGCGATTAGAAATATTTTTTTTACCACTTGTTCTTGTTAGATAGAATCAACCATTTGTTTGGAGCAATAAAGTAATCTTATGTTATCATCTTAGGGTTTGCAATAAAGTAATCTTATCTTATCATCTTAGGGTTTGCAATAAAGTAATCTTATGTTATCATCTTAAGGTTTATGTCTTGATGTCTTGTCGGGCCAGTCGGGAACTTTCTAATGCAAAAGTCTTCAACATATTGATACAAAGTGTATCGTGAAATTGAACCATTCAGGCATAAGCAATTCGAGAAGAAGTGTTTTTTAAATGTTGTCATATTGTGTGCGTGTGTGTTTCTGTATGTTGCAGACGCTTCTTGCGAAACGATGTAGGCTACATTTTTAAAGGTCTTACTTAGAAGATGAAATACTTATCGGGTATATTGTAAACATTTTTTTAATATTCAAACTTGGATTTATAGCAACAATAAAAACATTTTTTTTTCGTCTTTCGAAGAGAGAAATGGCCGACTTCGCCTCTCCTCCTTAAAAACGCTGCTCTAAACAAAGAGTTACTCTGTATTATAATATCTACAACTAGTGTCAATAGTTAAGTAAATACTTCAGTTAAACAAATTATAATGTCTCATACTTGCCTTCAATGTGGGCCTAACCTATCTTAAAATGAGTGAATAAAAATGTCATCGTTGGCCAGTCTATATGTCTTTGGTTTATCTGATTAAAGCTTATTTTTTAGGCATGATTTATATTGAAAAAAAAAACAGAAACAATATCAATCCTTCTTAATGACATGCACATTTCCTTATAGTGTAAAACAAATACTTTTGTGTGTTTAGTAAGGTCAAGATCAATAAGGTGACCAATAATATTTCGTATAAATACTGGCCCTCTGTAAAAAGGAATGTACCAGTGATTAAAAAGCACATGTTTAATCAGGGCCGTCCCAAGTGAAGTGATCTTGGTAGCACCAAATAAAATAGACAAATGAAACAATAAACAGTGAAGAAAAATGAAATTCCGCATTTCATTTAAAACCTGTGTACTGCAACAATAACACAAGATTCGCTATTTCTCTAAAAAATTACCAAAGGCTCTATTCAAGGCCCCCCACCAATCGGAGGCTTTAGACGGGCTGTCTAGTTTGCCTATGTCTAAGGCCGGCCCTGATGATAATCCTAGACTCCTAGACTATACGATTCTATAGCATACGCTTTTCGCTTTTTTAAAAAAAAATACTTTTTTGATTTTCTTCTAGCGGACACCAATTGTAAGGTCCCATAACTCAAGTAATAGACTGAAATCTCTAAAATACTGGATTCACTCCCTTAGTTTAAAAAAACAAACACTGCGAGTTAAATAAATAATCTTATTTAAAACAAGTCAAATTCCCCTCTATTTGTTACGACAATACAGAAAACCCAAATGTCATTGCAAATTATTCAAACGGACAACAATTTCTCGACTTTGTACAGAAGTCATTGATAGAAAAAAGGGTTGGATCTGCTTGAGCACAAACTGCAGTTGTTGACTAACTTTATAGATCCAAACCATAGGCATAAACAAATATAGACTGGAAAAAACTTCATGTAACTTGAAAACATGTATATCTATTGTATGCGGATTTCCAAATTATGAAAAATTTAAAAATTGCATGATCTTCAGTCTTATAGATTAAACAAAATTTATAGACATATAATAAAGTACACACAATTGCAATTCACAAATTTTTGTTTCATAAAACTCTCTTATTGGCCAGTCTATATTTATTAAAGTCTATGATCCAAACATAACAAATATCTCAACATCATGTTCCATTTTATATGACAAAAAGATCTAATGATATATTTAAGGGCATTTGAAGACTTCTAAAGTAAAAATTACGCTTAACTTTAGTAATTACAAAGAAATGGGGGAAAAAAGATTAAATAGCACACATAACCAGTGGCGTAGCAAGGTACTCATGGGCCCCGGTTCAAGAATATGATGGTGGGCCTCCTCCCCTTCCCCAAGATTATGACAAAAGCATATCTAGTGAACATTTTAAAAGCGTCATCAACTATTAGAACCTTTAGCATAGCAAATCAAATGTTTAACTGTAACATTTGTCTCTAGAATTCTGTAGTGGAAGCTTTCATAGAAGTAAACTGACCACAGAGACCAACAGAAGACGGTTATATGGAGCATCGATGTAGGCGATGGTAAAATCTGATTTCAGAGGCGCTTTTAACATTTGAGAGACAGACGGGCAAACAAAACAAAATCAAGCCATAGTGGCTATTCTTCAATGAGGCTGCTAACAAATATTTAAAATATAGATTAAAATATTTTTTTAACATCACTAATGTTACAAAGGTAGGCCTGTGGGTTTCTCTGGGTTAATCTTTTTTTTTTGCTCTGCTGTCATTAAATGTTCGCTAAGAAAACAATAAGATGTTAATATCCACAGGGGTTAAGAACTGATGGCTATAACTAGGATCAGACACAAACGAAGGAAGGCTGAGCAATCACTATTTATTGAAATGCAAAATGAAATATAGGCCCTACTTTTTTATGCTCTACAATCTACAACGAAAAATTGAGTAGTCTATCCATTTAAAAGTACCGGGGACACACATAATAGGGAACTTTTTAAAGAAATTTATCTAAACAAGGAAACCTTTTTTTTTTCAAGTTCGCCCAACCAGCCACCAAAAGACTTGAGCAAAATACATACTCTACATAAATAGTCGTGATCTTCAAAGAAAAAGACATCTCGATGTAAATCAATATATA
>JADKLZ010000687.1:2860818-2882605 GCA_021533235.1 Biomphalaria straminea
ATTTTAATGTTCTTTGGTGAGCTTGTGGGGGGAGGGGAGCAAAGTGATACTAGAATTCACGGGACAAAAATATATGGGGGGGGGGGAGATGCACAGTGTGCAAAGAAAGGGGGTTCCAGAGTAGGATGAGGAGGCAACAGAGAGAGAGAGAGAGAGAGAGAGAGAAAGATAATGAGAAAGAGATGCAGAGGGGAGAAGGGGAGAGAGAACGTACCTTTCCTATGTAACGTAACAGATGCTAGAACTCACAAACTAAAAAAAGTTTGTTAAGGTAAGAGTTAAAATGCGGACCTTTTTATTGGAAGTGTAAAAGGGAGAGTAGGTTTTGGCTACCCTCCTCAATATATATATATATATATATAAATGGCCTCCGGTCATTTCATCCCCGGTAACATAATCCCTGGTCACTTCATCCCCTGGTCATTTCATCGTCAAAATGCAAGATAGTAGACGCATAAAAGTTTCAAGAGCCGGAGAGAAACTTGCGCCATTTTGTACAGTTATCAGTAGGCATTTGTCCACAAGTTCCATCTAAAAATAAATGGAAACTAAAATGACCAATACATTCACTGACTTGACAAATTCTCACAGTGCTCTCGAATCGCACTCCGAAAGGTCTACTGATAAACCAAACGGTTTATCCTTTTTGGACAAACAAACCTACATGGCATTGCAAGTTTTTGTTAACATTTTGATACATCGAAAGTTAAAGACATGATTGATTTAAAATAAGTGATGCAATTTCACTCAATTTAAGCTAGCTTTTTAGAAAAGAATTTTTTTTTTGTACTCAACTTGATGTTTACATATTTGAGTTCCCCGCCCCCTCCAAACCACTGAGAATGCTGAAGGATTCAACATACTACAACATACTCGGCAGCCTCCGTTGTAATCTAATGAACATTATGGCAAGTTTCACCTGAAAAATTGTCCAAAGGTTCATGATTTCTCTATAGCACAAACTTAATACATCTTAATATTTGATTTATGTTGAACCTAAAGATTTGATCCAATAATTAATGCCAACTACTATTGACAGAATTACACATACAAACAGACTTCAACAAGTTATTTTTAAGAAAAGGCACTCGGTAACCAACACATAAAATTTATTTAATAAGCAGCCAGATAACTATATTTAAAAAAAGAAAACTTCTTAAGCGGATTGTTGTTAAATAAATTGCTCAACATTTTTAACAAACATGTTTTTTCCCTTCTAATTAATAGAATTTTTTCTATATAATTTTAAAACATTTTTAAAAAGAATAAACGATTTTATAAAATATTATTTTTCATCTGAAATGGTTGTTGACAGCAGTAGGAAGAAGAAACTATAAGATGAAATAAAAAAATCGGTCAGAAGGAGATAAAAGCAGTCATTATTTCGTATCCAGTTGTACATTCTGCTCCCATCAATTGTGATGTTCTCATTTTTCACCGGAGTACACAATTAGCAACATCAAAATAACGAAAGAAAAAAAAAGGTATGCTAGAAAAAAATATTGTAAGGACGAGACATAGAATCTTCAATAACAAATATTCAATAATTCGTTAGTTTTTGGGGGTTTACTTCACCAAATATCGAAACAATATCTTCTAAATATTGAAAACTGTGCATATTGGCAGCGAATACATACATTTTGTCTAGTAGCTATTTTTGTTTATAGAACAATAAGTCTTCTTATAGTGTTTTGAAAAAAAAACTAAGACTCTATCATTAATTATGGCTAATGTATGTAGCATACAAACTATATAACTTGCGAAATTATGTAATTACTTTCGACATTTTTTACTGTCCTTTTAACGACACAATATAACAATATATTGAACATATAAATATAATAATTTACACAAATGCATTTTTTTGGGGGGGTACAAATAATGTTATTTTTTGACAAAAATACTACAGCCCCCGTCTCATGTTGTAAACGTTAGAGTTAGTCCCTCCAGCAGTATATGCATGTTTTAAAATCAAGATACTCTTTTAAGTCGCGATTGAAAGAAAACATTTAAGCACCGCCTTTCTGTATCCATTGCATTTTACAAGGGCGAAGAAATGTAAGAAAGTGTTAGAGTATCATAAATAGCATATGAAATTTAGATAAGTAATTATTTAAACTAACAAAATAAATCTGTGCGTTTAGAAATAATTCTACCTATTGTTTTTGTTTACATTAATTTCATGCTTTTCTCTTTCTCAATGCGCTATAATTCTATCACTTGTCTGGACTAGTCGTCTACTGGGCAGACGGGATGGGAGGAGGAGGAAGGGATTGACTACCCGAATGTTACCTTTGCTTTTTAAATGCATACAATTTTCGTTGAATTTCAGCTCAGGTCTCAAGCCTCCTCAAGAGGACTAATTCAACTTATACCACCACATCTGTCAAGTATGATTTCTTTCCCTTTTCACTAACAAACAAAACAATTAATTACCAATAGTTAATTAACTAGATTGTTAATTTTTTTAAATTGATTCTTGTTTTGTCTGGTAAAAAAATAACTTCAAAATTTGAACTTGATTCGAAATTATGTGTGAGAGAAATAACGTGTACAAACTTTTTAGATGACAGTAAGAAAAAACAACTGAACATCAGGCAATACAAAAAATAGGCTTAACTTATCCAGGCTCTGAGTGTATTCGGCTTTTCAAAGGGAACATAGAACTTAACAGTCATCATCGATTTGATCGAAAATGAGATTGTGCCCCTCTGCTTAGGATGAGCTTCTTATTGTATTTGTTGTCATAAGGCTTTATATTGAAAGAGTATCTTGAGTAATAAGCGAATGTAGAAATACATGTATTTGAAGTGTTGAATTAAAAACTACTTTTCTGGAACGTAAGGCAGAAACAATGTTTTATAATTGAGGATAATACCGCCTGGCGTTGCTTTTTTTTGTTGGTACAGTTTATTGTAAAGATTTTCAGAACTCTTTTCAAGTTTGCATATTTTTTCTCTCTTTCTTTACATTTAGCTTTAATATATCAGCCAGTGTATACATATAAGAAGGCCAATAAAGTCTCTCTCTCTCCCATATTTTCTTCTTTTACTATATCTCTAGCTTTCCTTTTCTTTAGTTCAATATTTTATATTGATCTCGGTTCAATCGAACTTCATTATGTTGTAGGCGTTTGAGCCAGATAAAAAGAGATTGAACTTATTAAAATGCCAATTTAGACTTCATTAGCTTCATGTAAAGTAGAGAAAAATAACAACCTGGAAGCCACAGTAAGCAGAGAAATATGTGAATGAGATTGTGTGGCTACACAAAAATATCTGCATTCATGCATCCATGTGTCCTACCAGTGGCGTAGCTAGGGTGTGGAGATGAGGGGGGAAAATTTGAAAATCAAAGTTCGAAACCCCCGGGCTCCCAAACGATGGAAAATTTCTAGCTACGCCCCTGGTCCCTACTATATCTTCTCATGGCTAGAAAAGATGAAGTCTTATAGTAGATATACTGAATCAATGAGCTTGAATTTATAGAAGAACAAAGATGAACAGACATGTTTTCGTTTGACAAGTTTCACTCTTTTATATGAATATACCGTTAACTTGATGTTAAAAGGGTTCCCAGAGAAGGTTTCTAAGATGCTTCAGGCGATTGACTTAATTTTTTTATTATTAATCAGCCTTTAATCCAACTTTTAGGATAGCCATAAGCCAAGGGGTATACAGCTCAGCCTACCCCTGCATGAGTATTTCATATAAGGTTTGAGGCAATATATGAGTAAGTAACAAGAAAATATTTAAAAACAACAAAGCTTACATAGAGTGTACTTCTAGCAATTGATTTGGTTCAGCCATGCAATTAAATTTGTCGTAGATCTACACTAACACTTTCATGCTTTTAGATTTCTCAATGTGCTATGATCCTATCACTTGTCTGGACCACTTGGGAAAAAGAGGGCATCTGTGTGAAAGTTTCCGTTATCACTTTTTCAAATGTATGAAAAAAAATTCACTCAGGGCTAGAGTATCCTTAAAGGGACTAATTCAATCACATTCGTCAAGTACAATTTCTCTTCCTTGTTCAATACCAACAAAATAATGAATTTCCAATATTTTATAAACTAACTGGTTAATTTATTTCTGTTGATTCTTGTTTTATCATGTACAAGAAATAATTGTGTGAAATGTCAACTTGATCTTAAATTAGGTGTGGGCGAAAAAAACGTGTACACACTTTTATCATAGAGAAAGAGTTAATATAAGATTTGCAATAAAAAAAAACACTTTCGTCTTAAAATAACTTCATATTTACTTAACCAAACAGACTCTGTGTCGGATTTAAGTAAGTGGAGGCCTTGAACAGGATATATAGGCCTATATATGGAGTTTTTACCTTGTTTTAATAAAAATAAACTGAATTATTGCTAAGGGAATTTAACATTTAGCCTCATTTATTTTATTTATGATTAGTATGGAGATTATTTGTTGACTTTGTGGAGTCCTCCCTTTGAGTGTCAGACCTCTGGGAGGCTGCACTGCTTGTAGTGCCCTGCCCACTACAGACCACTTATGTCTTGAGACGTGGGAAGGACAGTAACAAACCATAAGCTCCTGAAGAGTAATGTTTACTTTGAAAAGGACGATATAGTTTGTTAAAATAAACACCAACGCTTTAAGCTTTCATTGTATTTCCAGCCAGCTTGTATAACAATACTCCTTGTTATTAGAGCATTATTCACATTCTAAATAGAGTGCAGGATATGTCGTCTTTGTTAACGTGACCAATTAACAAATAAATCTTTACATTAAATGTCACAGTCCCAAGAGAACAACTGCACACGTCACTTCCTCCCACTTTAAACACCCCAAGTAAAACAAAAATGAAAACAAATGTTTAGTGGATTTACAATAAAGTACAAAACAATAGATTTACAAATAAGTTGTCAGAAGATATTTTATAGAGAGCTCTCAAATTAATTAATTAAACGAAGACTTAACTAAAATGATCATTTTGTTCATGCCCAAACAAAGGAACTGGTTCATTTCACATTTGAACATATCGACAATGTTATTAGTTATTATTATTATGTTAGAAAAGAACGAGTATTCTTTCTCTGGCGGAGCCAGGGTCGAGTTTCGTTAAAGGGAGACAAAATTCATCGTATTCCCTTTATCAGTTTCCACTGAGGAATTTTCTGGTGATGTGGCAGGTCAAGCTCAGTTTTTCTTAAGTTATGAGATAGTGGTACGGCAATGTCAATCATGACAGCGGCTTTTTCTTTTTTATCGATAAGCAACAGATCAGGGCGATTAAAATCTACACTTTTGGCGGTCAAAATAGGCCTATCCCAGTACAGCAGGTGATCAGTAGACTCGAGAACCTCTTGTGGTGAGTATTTGTAATAAGGAGGAGTATCCTTCCCGATCAAATTGTGCGTCAAAGCCAAGTGCTGGTGTATTAGCTTTGCAATTTGGTTATGGCGACCTAGGTAGGCAGATTCCGATAGGGCAGGACATCCTGCCATAATGTGTTCAATCGACTCACCCGCATTTCCACATTTTCGGCATTTGTCGACAACATTAAGTTTTAGGATATGCTTTTCGTAATTTTTTGTCCTAATTACTCTGTCTTGTATAGCTGTAACAAAACCTTCTGTTTCAGGATAAAGATGGCCTGCCTTGAGCCATGCTAAGGAAGCAGCCTTGTCGATGTTGTCCCCATGTAATAAAGCCGGGAATTTCCCATGGAGTGTTTTTTCTTCCCATTGGCGAATCTCATGGCCTACGTCGTCCAGGCCGAGATTAACATCTACAGTGTGTAGGTTCAGGGGGGTTGCATCGGAGTCGTATTTCCGTAGGAAGGTAACTAGTTCGTTGTTGGAGGCATGCAGTTTTGAGCGTATTTTTGAAACTTGCGTTTTACATAGTTTGAAGATGTTCTGCAATCCACGGCCTCCATCTTTCCTGGGTGGGTATTATTATTATTATTATTATTATTATTATAGCTTTTATATAGCGCTACTTTCATGCTTATAGCATGCTCAGAGCGCTTTGGTCCAATCTCATTTGTGGACCAGTGGGGGGGAGGGGGTATCTAGGAGTTGGTTTCTCGTGCTGCCTTTGGGCGCTCAGTAAACACAACTCTGCCCGAGTCGGGTGTCGAACCTCGAGCCAGCCCCCTTCTAGGTAGCCAAGCAAGCCAAGCTCAAGCCGCACTTAGCCTCTTGACCATTCTCCGAATCTACATAAATTGTGGGATAAGAACTTGAGTGTTTTTTTTTTATATAAATAAAAGGGGACCATCAGGGGTATATTTTGTTGTCTATTGATCAACAACTACAGTTTAGTCTTGTAAAATGTTTGACATGTTTCAGATTTCCTTCGGATTCTGATAAAGAACATAATATCCTGGCCCAAACCCCCAGCAGGACGACGGAGGATAACAGAGGAACTAGTTCGAACCCGGGACCACCGAACGAAAGTCCATGGCGCATACCTCACGACCAGGCAGCCACTCAGCCTTAACATTGTATATAGCATTAAAAGAAAAAAAACTCTATACAGCGTTTTTGTCTTCATTACATGTGTCAACGTATATAACATGAAATCCTGCACTAAACCTTAATCTTCGGGTTCTTATTTTTGTCTCTAAGAAATTAAGTCTTTAAAAAATGATAAAAACAGCAACACAGCTAAAACTGCCTGATAATAATCTATACTATATTTCTCTAGCATAATTTCTGATAAAACCACGAGCTGTCTGTCGTAATTGAAGTGAATAAAATGGACTTGGGTGAAAGTTGTAAGGAAGGCGAGCAATGGACGTAAGACAGAACAGACGTGTATGAGTTTTATCTTGTTTAAAATATCATTCCATATGTAGTTTTACAGGCATCTACTTTCAAGTTAAAGCTTTGTATATTTATAAATAAAAGAATAAATGTTATATTTAAATTTGCTTTAAAAGAAGTCAAATCAAGTCGCATGGGAAGAGGAACCCATGAGGTTTGCTTGAGTTCTGTCTCATGATAACGGATGTGGTTAAATGACTACTGGATGGGGGACCTCCAGACACAGATGTCGGTGAAGAGCCAGTTTCTTATTCCTAGCACCTTGATAAAATCTATCCATTTGGTCAAATGTAAAAAAATGGATGCAAGCTTGACACTCGACGAGGTGGAGTAGCAGTGGTATCATTTTGTGTAAAGCATTTTTCTTTTCTATGATAATTCAAATCCTTTCAAATGTATTGTAGGTATTGTAGCCATATGAGTTGTCTCACGTTAAGTTTTCATAAATTTCTTCAGAAAGATGATTAGCACGTCAAAGCCCAAACCACGTGCAAGACTGCAGAGAATGGCAGCTGGTAGGGTTCGAACCTGGACCATCGTTAAGACAGTTCCCTTACCTCATAACAATAGCAAAGATTTGAACAAAATTTTATTATAATTATAATTTTTTAAACTTCTTGGATTTTGATTTCAAACTTTCGGTCATCATAACATTGGCCTAGTAAAAACAATAGTTTGTCACTTGATACTCGTTGTGCGTTTATAAGTTAAATATTGTTTCATATATCCTCACTTGTATTTGGTCCTTTACTATCTTTATACAAATCTTTATCGTAAGTAACGCTGGGTAAATAAAACTTGATTTATTCTATTAGCAAAGTTTCCCTTTCAGCCCTTGCGATCTAAAGGTCATTTGTTTCTGAGGCCAACGGTTAACGAAAGGGGTCGTATTTGGCCAGAGCAGAGCAAGGACCAACCGCCTTTACCCAACTAAATTCAGATACCTATTAGAGTATGGCGGGCTCATGGGCGCCCTAGAAAATCCCAATATTTGAATATTCAAAATCAAAGTCTTCATCAAGATTCGAACCCAGGACCGCAGGTTCGAAAGCCACCGCGCCTCCAATTTATACTACTATCTCTATGATTTATAAAGGCTTATTAATGTGTGGATCCTTGCGTGTAGATAACATAGCATGCTTTTTTTCTTGCAAATGTTAATAAAAGCGAAAAGCAAACTTAATAAAAGGAAGACATTTAGGGAGAGCCAAGAGGCTTTCATTAGCTGTGTGCTAGATCTTTATGAAATCTATTTTGGGCTAACAATAACAGTCTGGCCTCAAGAAATTCCACTTTTTAACTCTTATAACGTGTCTTGCTCAAGAAATATGTTTTCACACATATAAACATATTGATTAACGATTTAGTCACTTCTTTATAAAATAGTTTAAAGGAGATATTGTAAACAAGAAGTAATATTTGAAATGCTAAATATTAACAGCTTTTATGGACATTTAAGTCATGAGTAAATTGTAAATCTTGAAGTGTAGCATCAGCTTCCAAGTAAAATTAAAACTCTCTTCCTCAGTAATGGTGTCTATAATCCCAAGTCTTTGGGAGTGTATCAGGTACCCGGAACAGAAAACAAAAAAGTTTTTACTTGTACGAAACAATACTCTTGCTGGCCTAAAAAGGAGGAGCTTCTCAAAACTGTGAGGACACGAAAGCTGAGTTGGTTCAATCATATTGTAAGAAATGACTCAAGGTCAAAAGTCATCCTTCAAGGTACAGTAGAGGGAGCAAGAAGAAAAGGTCAACCACAAAGAAGTTGGCTGGACAAGGTAAAGGAATGGATGGGCTTCTAAATGGATAAACAGCTGCTGACCGGAGAAAGTGGAGAGATTAGGTTTCGCGAGCTGTCGCAGTAACCTGTGGCAGAAGCTCAATAGACAGATGAGATGAGAAGTTATATGAGAAGTTTTGTAACTCTATTAATTGATATTATTTTCACATACCATTCAAAAGTCAATGAGCTTCAGAAGAAAAAATTGACGTGACGAAAGATGAATTCTAATTTCTACACTGTTCACTGATAGCTTTACATATTTCTGAGTTTATATTGAATTAATAACCAATATTTTAGTTTAAAAAATATATAAAAAATGGAACTTATTAAATTTTGAAATGAAGATTCTGGTAATAGAAGAGTGAAGGAACCACGATGGCATACAACTCAGCTAACGGAGCGCTGAATCTGTCATGGGTATTAATGATTGGGAGAGAATATGAGAAAAATGTTTTAGCACTCATCTTTCACTGCCCTCCTCAATATGTTGATATTTAGAGGACCAAGAGCTATTGGGGCGCACAGAGAGAGATCAACAAAACAAGCACATGTGAGAACGAGAGGGTTAGAGAGCCAGCAAGAGAACTGGAAAGCGAGAAGAGAGAGGGAGAGAGGGGGGAGAGAGAGAGGGAGGGAAGATTTTTTTTTTCTAGAAATTAGAGAGTGTTAAGAAGAAGAACGCCAAATTCAAGTTTACTGTAAAGAAAATATACTACTAAAAGTGATGAAATAATATACAAAAAAATAGATATTCTAAAAATGTGTTGAATGTGTGGAAAAAAGTTTGATTAACACTATACAGGAGGGTTTCGTTCAAATCACCAATAAACGTTGGTAGTGTTGGTGGCACCAGCCTTCATCCCGTCAAGATGACAAGAGAAAAAAAAATGAGGCTATAAAAAGATAATTCACGCCAGCCATGATGGCAGTGGGAGGAAGAAATGAGTTTGAAATAAGCACAGTATCAAATCCTGCCGTGACGCAACTCCGACACTGGGGACAAACGTTGAGAGGTAACTGCCGGCACGCAAGGTCTAGATGAATTACGCCCCTTTCAACGGTACTGTAATATTAGCGTGACAATGAGATTAGTTCTACTAGATTAGTGCATATTTGTAGCAGATCTTGTCTGGATACATTATTCATAAGGTACTACAATTTTACTTTCTTAGACTTAATGTTATGTCCTTTTTAAAACTAGTTTTATTTTCAGTTATAACATTAATGCAAATCCTAAATCCGTGGATGTAAGTAAGATAATGAAAAAAGTAAAAGTATATAATTATTAAATGAGTGCTTTGGATACATTTTTAATATTATGAATATCATATGGAAGTATGCAACAAAAATTGAAGAGGCAAATTAGTTCAGTTTATTTATTTTATAATTTTATCTCCATTAAATATATTAAATACTTTTACAAATTCAAACATTAATAAACAAAAATAATTCAAAGATTATGAAAAAATAATTAAAACGAATTAAAAAAAAATAATAATAAAAAAAAAATTCAATCAATTTGCGTTAACGTTAAGCATTACTAAAAAAAAAAGATAATTAAAGGTGTTAGGAAATGACACAAACTCGTAGGCCACCATTGAGTGTTATTTCTAGTAGTAAAAGTTAAACTGGTAAATACGACATCTACTGGCTCTTTATTTTTTTTTATTGCAAGAATTCGGAAGATAAGTAGTTTTTATGTTACCTATAAGACTTATTTCAATGTTAATAATTATGATCCATGCCTTATCAGAAATTTTCATGCTAAAGTTAATTCACTGTCATTTTCTCTTTATTTAAATATTTTAATTTCAATGTCTTTTTTTATTGAAAAAAAAATGCACCCTAATTATGCCGCTGTTTATCATTTTAAAAATGATTTTGAAATTTCCATATTCTGTAAATGGCTACACTACAAAATGTTGCTAAATAAGTATTTCCCTACATTAAAAAAAATTGCCAATACATACAAATACATCTCCATTGGTAACAAGTCTTTTGTTTTATGTAGACAGGTAATGTAGACCAGCGAGCCCATAATACGATGATTATACGGCCCGTCGAAATTAATTATCGACGAGTAAAAAAAAAGTATTAAAGATAAGTATAATTAGGTCACTCCATGGGTCACCTCTTAATTGATTTCGAAAAAATTCATTTTGCGTAATTGAATAGTTTTGTATTTTCTAGACTAACTTAGACAGATATCTTTAGTTTTAGTTTTTGGAAATGTTAGCTTCCATCTTCAGAAGGCCGCGTCTTCCAAAGTATGTGTTTTCAGAATTTTAGGTAGTTTTCATTTGGCAGCAAGGCGAGTGGTGCCGTGTTGTTTATTAGTTGAAAGAAAAAGCGAAAAAATAAGAAAAATAGATTAAGAGAAGAAAATTCTCAGAAATAGGAAGATCTGTTTTTTTTTTATTGCAACACGATACAAAAGTAGTGCTGTTGTTTTTTTTTTTGGGCATAACATTATTATGAAACAAAGTACACACATCTTTGACAGAGCCTCGAATAGAAGATTTCTAAGAATTCTAGTCGGGATAAAAATATTTAATTATAATGCTCACGGTGTGGGTGATAATACACGCTATTAAAAAAGGCAAATACATAATATAGTGAATACTAGAAATGGTGGAAGAAATTTGCATTGAAAGTGTATTGCAGTAACAGTTAAAAACTGGCATCTCCTATCGCTGACAATAAGAGCAAGATCTAGAATTGACACCTAGCGGAATATAGCCTATTGGGGACTATGTGAAGTTAAAACTAAACATCTCGTTTCCAAATGTTTTGTTAAGGCCAATGACGAGTCCACCAAAGTGTATATGAAATTTATTCGAGATACAATTTGTCTTTAAATAACAGAGGGAGGGAGGGTCTAGCTCTGCCTGAGGTAAATTAGTAGTGACATTGACTATTAATCGTGCAGAAGAAAGATATAATGCTATATTGAACAGGCAGCGTATTTTTTGTTTTTACAGAAGTGGTTCAGTCTAATGGGACAATTGCTTTTTGACTTGCATTCATTGTTCTATAGATCAACTGGACCATGTTATAAGGTTTTTATTTGCAAAGTAAATGTTATCAAATCCTAGACGTTAGCCACACTGCATTTAAATCTGATTAAAAAAATTTATTGGTGGACAGTTTCTAAAAAAAATATTTTTAACTAACACATGGGATTGAAATTTTCAATGATAGAAATCAAAGATGAACGAATAATATTTTTTTTGCTAATTATGTTTAAATTACTTTTGTTATAGGGGCCACTCTCAGTGTCCCTCTGATAATCTCTTGTAGACACTTAGGAGGTGAGGTATCATGCCACCTTTAGATTGGTGACATGGCAAGGAGACCTAGGTCTCCCGTAGTGTTCTGGTAAGGAACTCTGTTGTTCGGCATAGTGCCTTATAGCCTCCATATAGATTAGGTGGACCATTTGGATATGTCTTTCCGCACCCTGAGGCTCCCAGAAAATTTCAGCTCGAAAATTAAACATTGGGATACTAACTCGCCATTTGTTAAATAGCAACAGGTTTCAACTTCTTAGCCACACATCCCACGATCCCTTAAAGTGTGTGACAATATATCAAGTGCCAGAGAAGATGTGAAGCTGGAACTAAATGACTTGCAAAGCCAGACATGCCGGCTTGACAAATAAAGAGCGATGCAAACAACTGATTTCTACACTGTGTAAAATAAACAGATTTGGGAAGATTTGCATTAAGGTTGATCATGAGTTTTACAATTATAAGAAAATAAAGTTTTTTGGTAATGATCATTATGACTATCTACAAAGCAGCAGAACATTTAGAATGTATCTCGGAAAACATTTTTTAACTTCCGACCAAATTACTATAGAATTAATGTTAGATACAACGATTTCTAAAAAAAGAATGCATTATTCTGTATTTCATTTCTATTTTGTATTTTTTTGTGGTGATGTGGCCGGCGATAAATATGTGGACAATTAATTTGATGACCGAGACATGTTGGGTACCAATTATTTTGATACATATTAATATTAAATAAATAGAGTTAATATTTTCTAAGTATCGAGTCCAGCGCTTACTTTGTATTCAATCACACGCTGACAACTTGTATTTTATTTTGAAATGAATTACACAGCTCTTGTTTGTTTCAAAACGTTACCATAAAAGTTACTAGCGTTTCTCAACATGTGGACACCATATGATGAAGAGGAAGGTTATTTCTCATACAAATAAATAATAAAATAAGTCAGCTTTGTAGAATTAAGAAATACTAACACTAAGCCTTCCTTTATATAATTACCCACTATCGGAAGCCAATCTGGTTATGACAAACCTTGAAATCTTTATAAGATTTCTTTCTTTTTTACTTGAGTTTGCAATTTCAAGTTTGTTTCTAGTTCTAACAACTGAAAGTTAAACATTTATTATTTCACTATCTATATACTTCACAATGGTATAACCTTTAACCTCTAGATATCCATAAATCATACTTGGAACTGACATGTAATATCTGGACCCATAAAGCTTCGCATATCATAGTGAGCCTAGGGCCTTATCAAGTCTAAATCCGGCTCTGGTCGTTATTGTCCATAGTAAATCCGAACGAGTGGGAGACAATCTGTTACGGTCCAGGCATAAACGAGCGCAACTAATGCGAACTGCTTAGTAAATAAACTCTAAACAACATAATGTGAAAAAAGGTGAAGGAGATGCTGTGACCAGGCAGTTATTTCTCTTTACCAAAAGCATCATTTACTAAAGTATTTAAAATAGAACAAAAATAAACATAAAGCAAAGCACTTGTTGACTTCAGTTTTTAAGTTGTGCAAACTAATAAATGTATTTATGTACCAATTTCCATGTAATCCTGAAACTGTTGCATGTTATATATATATATATATATATATAAGTACCACTTTCAGCCTTGCTAACTGTAGGACAAATGATACAAAGATCATTTTCATTTTTGTTTCTATGGTGTCGTGTGGCCAGCAGAAAGACCGAACCACTTGACCCATTAAATTTGTGTGGACTCAGCTAATCCTGTCCTGATAATCAAAAAATTCAAATTCCAGTTTTTTTAACCACTCAGCCAACAGGTCCCATACACACACACACACACACACACACACATATATATATATATATAGAGAGAGAGAGACCTAAAAATAGTGTGGTAGAAGATGAGAACACCTCATTTGCTATAAAGTCGAAGGTGGCTGTGGAGTCGGATCTTTACTTTAAAAAATCCGATTACTTTTAAGAACATGGGAGCTTCTGTGTTACAAGATGATGTCACAATTGTAAAACTTGTCCTTGATTTAAAATACATTCTTAGCACATGGAGCAACAAACTCACAAAAGAAAAAAAAAACACCTGACAACAAAATTTTAATATTTATTCATTAATTTATACGTGTTGATTTATGTGTACACTGCGCTGATCTACAAATTATTTAAGCGACTTCCGAAAAATAAAAGCTGGTACAATTTGATAATTAGTTTTTGGTCGTATCTTGTAAATTACAGACGTTTTTACAAAATTATAACTGAAGTCTTTCGCGTATCCATGTATTAATCTAATCACATATGTTAATATGGTGTGTCTTTAATAATCATCCGTCTGTCTGTCTAGAGCTCCTATTTTGAAGCGTACAATGGTTTCTTTAATCTTATGTAAGTGAACCATTTTATGATTTAGTTTCTATAATTAAACTAGCATCAAACTGTCTGCTACGCCCCTTATTTTTTTTTCACAGGCTATATATTGTGTATTCTGTCTTGGACCCTTTCCTTTTGTTTTTACTTATGACAAGACTATAAAATAGTTCGTCCATCGTGGTTCGATGATGACCACTTTGTCACCCATGGGGCTGAGGGCTTTGCACTGGGGTTTTATGCCTCCTCGTCTGGCTGGTGAGACCCACACGTGTGCCCGGAATGTTCGGTTATTCCAGCTGGAGCTAGTGTCATTTGCCTTGCTTTTCTTCTCTGGCGTTTTTCTTCTGCCAGTGTTGTTCTCTTTTCCTCATCAACCTGTGCGCCAGTTTTCACAGCGCGACGTCATGATGCACTGTCATGTGCTTCTGTCTCCCAGTCTGTATATTGTTTATAGTCATGAACACTTCCGTTTTTAGCGGCCCCCGAAAGGGGAAAAGACGCTATTAGTTTTGTGTGGCCTGTTTGTCCGTCTGTCTGTCTGTCTGTCCGTCCGTTCCGTTTAGTGCTCAGAAAGTAAAAAAAGAAAATGAAAATCTGACATCACGATAATATAGATCATTCAAAGTTCTGATGCAACGGCTACTTTTTTTTTTCTAAAAGCTCAAAATCTAATTTTTAAAAATCATTTATGCAAGCAGTTTTTTATAGAGAAAAACCTAATTAGTATGCATTATTAATCAAACCTAATTTACGACAATTAAAAATGTTATAAATTTCATTTAATTTCAAGTTTATTTTTGTCAGAAGATAAAAGTTTTTGCTATCTAAGGAATAAAGAAATTGAATAAGCGAATCAATTATATTACATCAGTCGGTCCAGATTCACATCTAACTTAACTTTCACCTACACCTATCCTTTGATCTGCTGGACCGCTAGGGCACTACATAAGATCAGTCAACCTTCTATCTGCATTCTTATCTGTCATTTGTCTTTGATATAATTTCATTCGATGTTCTTTCTGAAAATATTGAAACCTGCCTAGGTGGATCACTTCGGGGGCCGATTTTAAGTTTGTGTTTCCACACAAACTGTCTTTGTAACCTTGTTTATTTTACTTATAGCAAGAATATTATAGGCACAAACGTAAACTCTCAAACATATATCTAGTCTCTATTACATTGAATTAACCAAGTATCACTTGTCAAATTCACGCTATCTCATTATTCTTCTGCTTGTCAGTTCCTGTTTAAAATATTTGATAAATTTGCATGTTTCTTTGGCCCATAGATGGCGAATAGGGTGGCCAGCACAACGACAAAACCGCATTTACTTTCCCTCCAATTAAAATCCCAAATTTCAAAATCCAAGATTTACCAAAATTCGAAACCAGGATCCTAGGTTAAGAAGCCAAGCTCATAAACACTCAGCCACCGCGCCTCTAGCGCAAAAGAAATAAATGTCATTTTTTCCTCTTATAAAATAAAAAAAACTGAGTCGATCTTGTTGCAGACGCCTCTCAATAAAGCGCTTTACTTTCCAAAAGGGCATACTTAGAAAATGAAACAACGCCTCTTTGGTTAATTATTTTAATTTTTTAAATGTTGGTAAAAATGTCATCTTTGCTTTTTATATATTCAAAACTTCAATTTAAAACAATGTTAAAAATATAAATTTTATTTTTGTCCTTTAGACAATACATTAAAGCTTTCGCGCTCCCCTTTATCAACCCTTGAGGGTCGCACTTCAAAGTTTAAGAAACGCCTAGAAATGCTTGCTTGGTATAAGCAAAAGAAATGTTAAATATTTAGAAGGGTTATTTGTTCAATATATTTAGCATTGAGGAATTGAGCATTGTCTTTTTATCAAACTTTTTTTTAACGGCCCTGCATTTGAAAAACCCGCAATGGCGGTGTGTGGTCTGCCGATTTCATATTTTGCAGCTTGCAAAGTTCTGATCCAACGGATACTTTTATTTTCTAAAAGCAAAGTTTTTTTTATTAAAAACGTTTTGGTTGTTTTTTTTCATAAAACAATACATAATTTTAAAAACTAAGAACTACTAACGGTAATGAAATTTAAGAGGTTAATTTATGTAAGGGAGGTATTATATTTTTTATTTTATTTATACAACACTAATGTGTCATTAGCAAAAATAAAATTATAAAAAATATATGTATATTACTATATTAGTAATGTATGTGATGTCTTTCAAAAAATTTATTAATTGTCGTACAAGTCAAATGAAAGCATGCATCTGGTATATAGGGCCTACATAGTTGTAGGCATTTTTAAAACCAGATTTAATAAACCGTGTTTAATGATCTCTATATCAGAAAATGGTATAATGAATATAGGACCTCTTCCAAAGGTCATTAATGAGAGATTGACCTTTCACCAAACCCTTTGTCCGAAGGTCAACTATCATTTTATCCCATCTGATAGGAAAGGCTTATACTGAACCATGTCTTCATGGTAATAATGTAATAATGGACATGAATGCTGGCTGCCTGGTCGAGCGGTTTGCACGCTGGACTGTCGTTTCGATTTACCGATGGTCCCGGGTTCAAACCCTGCCCACACCCATCCCCCGTCGTCCTGCGGGAGGTTTGGACTAGGAAGTAACTATCTTCAACTCTGAAGGAACATCCGAAACATGTAAAACATTTTACAAACATGAATGTAATAAACCAAAGAATACAATCACGCTAGAAACACTTGTATGATTTATATGGTGAGGGTACGATTGTGGATGTTGAAAGTTAGTCATTTATAACCTCAGATACTTAGGCGGAAAACCTGCTTCTTTATCTATTTGTAATTGTGTTATTTTTCAATTTAAAGAAAGACTATTTAAAAAATCTGAAATCAAGTTATTGTAGTAAACAGTACTAAGGAGAAATGGAAGATACACTAAGCCTGATCACAAAACTGAGAGGAATGTTTAAAAAATTGTTCTCAGTCTAAAAGACTAAGTGAAATGTGAAGATGAAGGTCAGGGCTTCTCAAACTTTTGCCAGTGGAGCTTCCCTTACCCCCGTCCCCATTTTAAACTAGAAGAATTCCGTTCGCGTCCCCCTTAGCTAGCTGGCTATTTGTGGAGCGCAGTAGGCTCTCACAGTGGGCTCCCAGAAATCTTTGGAATGTAATAAAACACAAAAGAAAATTTAAAACATAAATCATAACACAATTTTCCTTTTTTATTTTGCATAAATATGTATAATATATTTAAGATCCAACTTTAAGATATTTAAGTTCCAAATTACCTATTATTCATTAAAGCTAGATCATTTAGTTGTTTTTTTTTAATCAGAAATAATGTTTCGTAGATACTTTTAAAGAGTTTTGTAAAGAAGAAAAGATTGTCTATTGAGATATTGGGAAGGCAAGGTGGTTGTAAGCTCGTAAACTCCCCAACCGGGAACTATCCTCGATCCCCCCCCCCCCAAGCGCTGTCCTGTTACGACCTTCAGAACTTTTGTTCTTTTTTAGGAAGAACAGCGCAAGTAAAAAAAAAGTATAAAAAGGCGGGGGGTGGACATAGGAATATTGCAATGTCTTCTTGCTATATGTATTCTAGTAAAAAAAATGTACCAGAACAAATTATGTCTAATAAAGAAGGAGGCAGCGCTGACCAAGAATATATGAAAACATTTGAGTTACGAATAGCTCGGGTAAGTTAAGTAAGACAACTTGCCGCGGACCTTTTAAATGTTCGTCACACAAAACATATCCATGTACAACAGACGGGAAAATATCAACCAGTCAAACATAAAACAAGCAAAATGTTTTTACAAACATATATATATATATATATATGGAAATAACTGCACATTTATAGCCACATATATTAATACCGTAATATATATTTTCATTTTTAATAGAAAAAAAAAATCGTTTTGATTGATTCATGTATATCCGTTAACAGGATAAAATGCAAAGTTTCAACTTGATCGGATTATCAAAAGTGCTTAAAATTACGTGTACAAAATTTTGGTCAGACAGACAGACACACGGAAAGTGTTGATATAATATACATATCGGGTGATATTGTATAATATTGTACATTTCGCCAAAAAAAGATAAATCTTTTCTGTGTTTAATATGCTGATACTGTTTTAAAACAAACACACACAGACACAAGTCCTACGTGAAATACGAAACTAACAAAAAACAAGGTAGATCTATTCTGTTTTGTAAACATCTCAATATGAAAACAATTTACAGGGGACGAGACAAAAACATCTAACAGAAAATCATTATTTTCAGGTTAACACATTGGTTCTTCAAGTCCGATTCTATCTTTTGGCTATCGCGTATTCTGCTGGTCTTAACTATCACCGTGTCCCGCAAACGGAAATGATTAATATTTTCAGAGCCTCGCACTTGGAAAAAAGCAGAGAAACTTTCAGATGTCTTATAGAAATCTAGTGCATAGAATTATATGAAATGAGAAATATGGATTGGAAAAACTGACTAACATTCCTAATACGCCTAGATTTACTAACTTGGTTATTTTTTGTACAATCTCAATAATATACGAACAAGTGTAGGCGACTGATTGATTATGTTCGTTGTTATTGCAATTTATCACAGATATATGAGATTCCAGCTGAACAGTTATGTCAATCTTGCATAAACCTAATAGTATTTGCAATGACTTTGTATACTTATTTGTTGGATATACACAACAATTTATACACTGATTGTCGACATTTAATTGACTACGCGTTTTTTCTTTAAACATCTTGAACCATTGTTAGCTCTACGCGATCTAGAAATAGATGAAAAATGCTCTTAAACGTTTCTAAATATAGCAGCCCCTTGTAACCATCTAGCTATGAATAGCGCAAAGTGCTACAAGTCAGGCCAATAATTAGCCCCACACTTTACACTTCCAGGTGAGAAAAGGAAAAAGGTTAAGAAACAAAACGCAACGTCTTGACGAGCTATATGTGACTCATTCCTTTTAGCCTTTGGTCTGCTTAGACAGAGAACTATTAACATCAATAGTATCGATTAATGATAGGCCAAAGGGAAACGTTGTACCTAAAGAATGAAGAGATTGCTTTCATCTTCTAAATTATATGTTTTAACTTTCGCGCCTTAGGATACTAAAACCTCATTTCAAGAAAAATTCAGTTTATTCTCATTTGTGAAATACTGATTAATTTTTTTTGTTAAATCAAAGCTACTGTTGGATTCTTTTTACGATAAATTTCAGGAAGTTTGAATAAAAAGCTTATCAAGTTCACTAAGAAATATTTATTTTTGAAGCACTATTCTTATATAATCAAAGCTATTATTTTTATAGTTAATAGATTTCTTGGTTAACTGTAAAGCATTTTTTAAACTCTAAGACAAATGTCACTGTTACGTAACTAACAGCTGTAGTTCCATCAGGGTAATTACAATTATTGAACAAAAAACACGCAACTTCAGCATAAACGAAGCAGCTGTACTAAGACCTTACGTTGCATAACGTTTCAACATTATATCACATATTATGTGTATTTCCATACTTTATACATAATTGAACAAGAGTCTGCTTTGAAATACAGGTGATGATGAAATGGTGTTTTCGATAGTTCTTACATGTGACAGAGAGGTGAACGGACAGAGGACACACTGAACTAATAGCGTAATTTCCATACAATGGTCAATCTACTATGACTGAAAAACAACAACTTTTAAATAATATAGTTGTACTAAATAAAATATTACTTTTCAAAAAGTTCAAATTAAAAAGTTGTAACTACCTAATTTTTTTTGAACATTATTTAAATCAATTTTTAGTTCCGTTTCGGACCTTGCGATCTATGGGGCAGATGAAGTAAAGGTCAATTGTGACCCACGCTTAACAAGGGTGTCATGTGGCCAGCACAACAAAACAAAAACTCCTTTACTTTTCCCTAACTTATGTCAAACACCTATTTGAGTTGGGTGGACTCAGAGGCGCCCTATAGATCCCGAAAGTAAAAATTCCAGTCTTCACTACGATTCGAACCCGTGACTATCGGTTCCAAAGCGTTTTACCACTAAACCACCGCGCTCCTATTTAAATCAATACATATCAAAATATCACCCACACACACAAATATGTGTAATAAATTCATACATCGAATAATGCTTATTATTTTCCACTTTTTTTTTTAAATCTAAGAATTCTTTTCTTTTTACTTTATAAAAACTGTTAAGTGCATAGGAGACGTTATTTGAATTTGAAAAGCTTTTAAGTAGAGAATCATTCAATTCGTGGATCTTTAGAAGTTTTACAACTAGCATCAACTCTTAATTAAAGGTGCACTAGAACAAAAAAGTTCACATTAGCTATCTTAAATCTAAGAAATGTCGATGAGTCTAGTAGGTAAGGCTAATTAACGACATAATTAATTGCCTTAATTACAGTGATAGAATTGTTTTTTTAATCAACATTTTTTTTTCTAAAGACGTTACTTTATCTAATTTTCCTACATCCCAGTACCAAGAAAAACACGTGTAACTTTTCTAAGATTTGAAATAGGACAAACTGCAGATACTGACTAGTTTTTGTGCCATAGTTGAAAGCCTTGCATGTGCATGTCAACATTGCATTTAAGAAATTCTCTACTAATTGGTAGTCATCTTCTTTTTTTCGTTGTTTTGTTGCAACTGGACTGTGGACACGTGCTCGTTTTGTTGAATCAAGCTGTTTCTGTTGAATCATTATCAACAGCTTTCAAATCCAAACATGATGGGCGTGCCACATGTAAATTCAGTTGGACTTCTTCAGTCGTAGAATAACTAGGACTCATCTCTAGAAGAACTTATTTATCTGACTCTAGAGCCTTAGTCTGTAGATATACTACAGCACAGATTCAATGCAGGTAGAGGTTGCATTTGCTTTGGTGGAAGTGGAACCTACCATTTTTAGTTTATCTAGGAATATATCTTCACAGCAGTCATTGATGTTCACTGCTTTGAGATACGTCTGAAAATATGAACATATTGGAGGCGAAGGTACTAAGTTGTAACGAGTTGCCCAAAAAGATTAAATTAAAGAGTACGTTCATCCCATATTTGTCGGACAGGAAAATTGCTTCATCCAATTCATTTGGGATTTAGCCTTGTAAGTTTTTTAATCATTTTTTTCTTTTCTTCCATCTACTTTTATTTTAGATACACTTTGGACTAACTGGGTTATGTTTTCTTAAAATTAGAATTGAAAGTCTAACTTTTCAATAAAAGTCAATTAAGCATGAATCTCTTGTACAATATATTTGTTGATATTTGTTACAACGTTCATTCATTCATTCATCAAACTCCATTTGAGTGAGGGCTTGAGAGGCGTAAATCCTCTATTGCAAAAGCCGTGGAGAGAAACCCTGCTGTCTTGCGTAGTGCGTAGGCGTCACCATACAGGTTGAGAATTTTTGTTTTCCCAGACCTGTCGAGGCGGAGATCAGCAAGTATGGGGCAGTCAAACAGAATATGAGGCACGGTTTCCTCTTCTGCCCAGCAGCGGGGGCACCGTGATGACTTAAACAAGCCCATTACATTAGACT
>JADKLZ010000687.1:2900427-2939165 GCA_021533235.1 Biomphalaria straminea
AAGTGCGGTCAGGGCGCCTCATGCGCTCCCAGACTCCACGGGCTTTTGGGGACTTGTCCCAGCACTCAAACCACTTTTCCATTTCAGTTTTTTGAATTGTAGCCAGGGCATGGTGAAAACTTACAGCCTGTTCAGTTGGTGGAATTTGTCCTCCCTGGTGGGCCAAGGAGTTTGCAATAGTGTTCCCAGTCACACCTATATGACTTGGTACCCACTGCATTATCACAGGAATGCCATAGCGCTGCTTCATATTGTGTGAGGCCATGATGACAGTGTCGATATTGGGGGGCCATGGTCCAGGGCTTTGCAAAACCTGTAGTACAGGTTTTGAGTCAGTGACCACAACAATCCGTGTTGCCCTCAAATGTCCCTCGCCGAGTTGTGAGTCAATGACTTTTAGGGCTTCACAGACTGCCATGGTCTCCGCATCAAAATTGCAAACACTACCACATGGTCCAAAGATTTTAACTGAGTGGGAGCCAAGAAAGTCGATGTAGGCTCCATAGCCTGCTCTTTCAGAATCCAACAATGCCGACCCATCAGTATATGCAAAAATAGCACTGGGCTTGAAAGCATTAATGGTCTCCAGTGCTATTATTTGGAGGTCGTTAGATGAACGATTTTGCTTGGTGGCGTTAGGATCTGCTAGTTTCAGTCGTACGTCTGGGGTCGTTGGGCGAAACCAAGGGGGAAGGGGGTGAAAGCGTTGAATGTTTTGTCGGTTGGTGGAGAGGCCAGCTTTATCAGATAGTCTAGTGGCATGGTGCATAAAAGACTGCATCTTGATACGTCTTCTGCATCTCCAACCATCCACTAGTTTTCTAGCTGGGAGGTAATCGTCCAGCCTTTTATATCGCTCAAAGCAAGTCAGTACTGACCTTTCCCTCCTAAGGTTTAGTGGACCTACATTAGCCATTATTTCAGCCGCATTTACTGGACTTGTCCTAAAGGTACCACAGACAAATCTTAGTGCTTGGGACTGTATTTTATCAAGCTGTTCAAGAGCAGTCCTAGAGCCATAAATTTGCACAGGTAGGCTGTAGTCTATCTGTGATCCGACTGCTCCTAAATACAGGGATCGGAGCATGTCTGCTCGGGCTCCCCACTTCGTGGATGCCAGCTTCCGCACAATGCAAAGTTTCCCTGAGGCCTTTCTTGCAACATCCTGAATGTGCTAACACATTTTTAGTTTGCGATCACGAACATATAGCAATATCCAACTTTTTTAATGAATATTCATGAACAATTATACAAAATCTACTATTTAAAAAAATATTTAAAACAAAAACGGCAAAGCAGGATATGTTTAGTGGCCTCTTAGAAAAATGTGTCGTTTTTTTAAAAGTCTAATGATAATAGTGTTTGAAAATTGATTGAAACAAAAAAAAATTAAACATATGTAACACAAAAAGACATTTTGCTCTGTTCTGGGAGAAATATTATTTCAAAATTGTCTAGTTTTGTAGGTTATTATGACATATAGGGAATCATCAGTGGTTGGACGCTTCAATAACTTCAAGAGCAATATAGAATGAAGAACAGATCTATCCACTCTTCACCTTGTGAGTTATAATACACAGGCAACATCTAAGAAAATTTTAGCCCTCAATTTCATTTCTATTTAAATCTAATTTTAAAAGAAAATTTAAATAAAAAGATGTTATACTCTTATAAACTTAATTTCGTTGGATTTTGAAATGGGTTTGTTATATATAGCTGGTTTTGTTAAGCTCTTAGGACTAAATATAATTTTATTTTTGAAAAACAGGACGATTCAATGGTTGGCGATGACTTAAAGCAGGCTAAAAAAATTGTTTCACCTGGTAGGCATCTAATGGAAATGAATAAAACCAACCTCCGACTGCTTGGAAAAAAAAATTTACTTTCATTGATTATATCATTTTCTCTTTTATCGAGATACAATCTCACATAACTTGTTTGTTGACAAATTAATTACTGCACAGGGACACCGATATCTATGCAATTCACATAAGAATGCTCTATGAAGAAATTACGATTCGTTTCTAAAATTAAAAAAATAAAATAAATATAAATGACTATTGTTAAACAACTATTACGTATGTTCAAAAAAAAAAAAAAAATAGATTTACAAAATTATTTCATCATTGAAAGAATGTTAACATAGGAGGCACACAGTGGCTTACACAGGGTGGGGGAGGAGGGGGGCAATTTGAAAATCCCCCGGGCTCCCACTTGAGGAGGACCCAAACGATGATTTTTTTTCTTGATGAAATATTACGCAAAATGTAGGGCCCCCCTCTGCCCCTAATCGATGGAAAATTCTTAGCTACGCCCCTGGAGGCACAACAGAGATGTGGCTGAATTTGAATGTTTCAGTAAAATTCCAAAACCGTGGTCGAAAATGGAATAATGTTTTAGCTTTTCCATCAACATACATAGTTAAATTAGATTTAGTGCGTAACAAACTTAATGAATAAGCAAAGCAAAAGACTGGATGTAGCCGCTAGAGGAGACCATCGCCTTACTTTGGCTACTTTAAAGATTGAAATTTCTAATATTGTCAGATTGCAGGAGGCACAAGATTCTCATTAGCTTTATTTCATTTTGTAGTGAATTCAGCAATAGTAATTTTTATTGTAAAAATAAAACTAGGATATATTTACTATTAAAGCTAAAACATTTATGCTTAAACTATCAGAAAGGAGACTCGCTGTTCGAGGTGAATGTTTCTTCAAATTACACAAGTTAGATATCTTCTTATCTTATACAATATACAGACGTTACTTCAAAAAAGAAGATGATTACGTCCTACGCGTCATGCATTCAGTCATGCATATTGACCAATGACTTAAATTCTGCCAAGTCAGGTTTTCCTGGCTAGTTCAGGCAATCCATTCCATGCTCTAATAGCGCTAGGGTAGAAGGAGCTTTTGTACAAATTTGTCCTAGCATACGGGACGAGTAGTATGCCTTTTTCTTTGTGTCTTTCTGAGTATTTTATTAAATTTTGTTTTTTAATTTGAAGCTTATGGTTCAGTGTTTTATGTATAATTGCTACGTACTTTACTTTTAAGTCTTCTGTCCTGAAGGCTTTCTAAATTTAGTGATTTTACTAAAGGTGTTACTCTAGTCAAATGTGAATATTGATTTGTTATGAATCTCACTGCTCTATTTTGTGTCTGTTCCAGTTTCTTACTGTTTTCTTGAGTTGAGGGGTCCCAAACAGAGGATGCATATTCTATTATAGGCCTAAACGAGGTTAAATAACATTTTAATTTTATGTTCTTATTTGAGTTATAGAAATTTAATTCTAAATACTCATGTTCCGATAATTTTAAAAGTTTGTTTAAACTAAGTTGGTAATATTGAATGAAAGAAAAGATAATAACTGAGATATCTTATAAAACTACTTCAGTAGGCCTATTTATAGGTCAATGGATTTGTAGGCTATAACTAAAACCCAAACAAACAAAAGAAAATTCAGTAGTGTATCTACCTCTAAATATTATGTCACTTTTACAAAATTAAAACTCAGCATGTATTATCTATGAACCTTATTGTTGGTCTTTACATTGTGAGTTATCCTGAAATTCTTTCTTAGAACCTGACGGAACATCTGACTAGATTATAAAGTTTAAAGAACTAGACTAACGAAATGTTTAAATGAAAGCCATATCTAGACTAAACAAATCAAGAATCTAGACTTATGCATCTATTCGTACAGCTTGATGTTGTAAAGATCTGCAATTTAATCTACCTTTATTGAATTCATCATACATTATCTGTGATCTGAATCGTCAAAATATTAGGGAAAGGTTTTGATGGAGCAGACTATAAGAGAGAGTAACTACATGTGCTTTGAACTAAAAAATAACTAGAGTTATCTCCTTTTGAAGCTCATTGGCATTTTGTTTGTAGCAACAATTATGGCGGAGAACATATCATATGAGACATGAGCGTAAAATTTAGACGCTAGTTTTATAATTAAATCGAGATTTAAATATGTGGTATGATATTTTAAATGTCATGTTTTAAAATGTTTTTAACTACATACATCCAAAGTGCCTAGATCTATATTGACCATAATGTGCTCGATTGGGCAAGATCTAGATCTAATTTATCTTTTTATCTAAAATAAAAATACAGTACTAGTAGTAGTAGTAGTAGATCTACTAGAGATCTACTTACTAATAATATTAGACTATCTATGTCTTACTATGTCACTATCATCTATGTATATTATATCAAATATGACTTAATCAAATCAAATGTAGGATTAGCCGCCTACTTCAACTTCAGTACTTGTTATGTTGTAGACTGCTTGTACACCACACTGTAGTACTGTAGCCTGTATTGTAAGACTAGTAAGAGTGTAACTCAGTAACTGTAGTAAGAAAATTAAGTAACTGTTACCTGTAGTGTAGATCTGTACAAGACTCAAAGACGGTCAGAAGATAATCACAATTGATTATATATGATCTAGAGATTTATTTTAGATCATCATGATCATCTCTTCTTATCTTATAAGGTAAGGACATTACTTCAAAAAAGAAGATGATTACGACTACGTTCTACGTGTCATGAAGTTAGATCTAGTCATGCATATTAATCAATGAACTAAACTCCGCTAAGTCACTGCCATGGTTTTCCTGGCTAGCTCAGGCAACCCATTCCATGCTCTAATAGCGCTAGGGAAGAAGGAGCTATTAACTGCTATTAGTACAAATTTGTCCTAGCAAATGAGACGAGGAATGTGCCGAACCCTTGAGGAATGGCGCCTGGATATTAACAGGTCTTTGGGGGAGCTTTGTTACATCCTCGCTAGTGCAATTAGTTTACTCTGGTAAGCTCTTAAGCACTCCCATATGTGAGCTTTGTTCTGCCACCCATTTGGCGTAGTCGTCCCCTCTTATGACTATTTCCACCTGGGTGCCACGATGAGGCAGGGCAGCGTTACCTGGGATCAAGAGGTCCAAACAACAGTCCAGTGCATATACCGTATAACCAGACAGCTCTTCTTAAAAATAGATTATATCATATGGTCTTTTAAACAGATTAATTACATTTAATTTTTTTTTCTTCTTTTAGGTTGACTCATGGCAACAGTGTGTGAGAAGAATCAGGAAGAATAAGTACTTCCTGGTGAATATAAAATCAGATTTCAATGTAACATTTAACAAGAAATTTATTTTTTGAATTCAATAGATTGAATTTAATGAATCACCAAATTATATTGCTTTTAATTAAAAATATTTTAAAATCTGTTTTTAATTATGATGTTATTAACCTTAATAAGCTTTTCCAAGTTCTATTTGTAAAGAAGTTTTGTGAATAAATAGCTTGGTATCCAATTTCAGTTTGTGTTGGTCATTTTTTTGAGAAATGAATCCTGACCCTGATGAACATGTGTATCCTGGCATGGAGGAACTGAAGTGGGGAGAAGGAATCAAAGTAAAAAACAGAGGTAAGGAAATATCTCTAAACAATTTCACATTAGAGCAGTTACTTAAACTGAATTTAACTTTTTTTTTTCCCCACATAAAAACCTCAATTAAAGATATTTTTTTCCCTAATTATCTTGTCTTGTTTACTCTCAACTAAAAACATTAAGTATCATGAAACCAAGTTTACACCCCTTTCATTACAAAGTTTATAGCAACTCACTTTAGGCTGTCTGTCTGGATGGAACTTTGTAGACATTATTTCCCTTATTTCCCATTCTCGGATCAAGTTGAAACTTTGCACAATTATTCATTGTCGCTGACAGTACAGGAATCAATGTAAAAATAACCAATTAGTTAACTCTTTTTCTCCGTAATTATTTTTTTCTTTTTGATAGTATTATTCGCATTGCTTATTTGTATTTCACTATCCTGTTATGATTTAATAACTTTTTTGTGTAAGATAATATATTTGGTATTGAATTATAGGAGAATGCATGTTTTTTTTGTACACAAAACACATTAAATTTTATAAATCCTAAAATCAATTATAGTTTGATGGGGGTCAATTATACATTGGCATCATCAATTAGGAGAAAAAAGAGTTAAGGGGAGATTATCGTTATGTATAGAAATAGTTTTTTTGCTACATTGTTTAAAATAACAACCTGCTACGTTTATAAATAGTCAGTATTCCATCTTAAATATCAAGTTTGAATTCAGAGTCAGGCAACATTTTTTTTTAAATTGTTTTGGAAAGGTCAGCACAGAAACCTTCTCCCAAATTATAAAACAAAAAAAAAAAAAAACCACCACCACCACCACCCCACCCCCAAAGATCCACAAAAAGATGAGACCAGAGTGCATTGAGCATGCTATGGCACATAAGAGGCACAACACAAAGAAAACTAATAATAATAAACCTAGTTTTATAAAAGGGGTAATCTATATAATGATAATCTGTTTTGATATGGTTCAGAGAAGTGAACATTTTGTATTGATGATTGATCCAAATATCTCTTGCATGTAGAAAAGGTTCCACAAGCTCAATACAGTGCACTCGGGGAGAAAGCAAGGAAAATGTTTCCCAGTGAAAGTCTTTGTAAAATGTTTTGTGGTGGCAAGTCTTGCAAATACTGCAGCTCTACCTATTGGACAGATGAGCAGATGGTTATTAAAGGCTTATATTCTGAATGGTAATTGATGTTAAGGAGTCCTTACTTGTTCCTTTTGGATAGATTTTTTTTTCATTAATTAAGGAAGATAGTAAAATTCACTAAAATATCTTGTTTCATGCTTTTTCTAAGCTATTATCCACATTAAATCACTTTAATTAAAATACAACACCATTAGCCTATTTTTTCCCTTATCGTCCAACTCAGTGTAAGTGAATCTGAAGGAACATCTGAAACATGTAGAGCATTTTGCAATCAAATATCAAATAGAGGCAATATGAATGAAAACACACCCTGCTTTACAACCTATCATTTGACTACTTATTTACACATATATTAGGATGGCTGCCTGGTCAAGCGGTTTGCACACTGGACTGTCGTATCGATTAACCGATGGTCCCGGGTTCAAACCCTGCCCGCTCCCGTCCCCCGTCGTCCTGCGGGAGGTTTGGACTAGGAAATAACTATCTTCAACTCTGAAGGAATTTCCGAAACATGTAAAACATTTTACAAAACAAAACAAACATTATCAGATTTCTCCACAAAAATGAAGAAGGGAAGGGGAGCACTACAAACACTATAAGAATATCTGAACATTACCAATAAGGATTATACACAAACATATTTATATATAAGATGAAATAAAAAAAAAATGTTTCTTATATTTCAATAAATCTAAAGTAATATGCCATAAAAAATAAAATTGTATGTATTTACTTTTCCTTTATCTGAACAGGGTGACCCACAACATTCTAGCCATGGCAAGAATGTCTAATGAACAGATTGAGAAATTTGGCATTATACAGCAATTTGAGAAGTAAGCAGTATATGAAGCACAGTTTGGTGAAATTAAATTTAATATATGAATCAACCTTTTAGCTTGCCACTAAGGCTGCATGGTCTTTCGGTAGGCTCTTCAAAATGTGGTTACAATACTCCCAAGTTAGAACCCTACCTGATACCATCCAACTTAAATATTTTTAGTTCTTTCGACAATATCCTGTAGTAGAATCGTTCTTCTTCTTTGTTCTCATTTATTATGTTGGAGTGTTCAGATGACTAAACCACTATATGAGATGAACTGCACAATGGTTTCCAAATCAGGCAGCTCTCCATATATTAATCTTTCTATATGTGTGTTTTGGGTCCAGTGTCGGCCCCCGATTCCTCAATTTTTTTAAAAATGCGGCCCTCGATACAAAAAGGTTGCCCATCCCTGCTCTAGTGGCAATCCACAATGGCAGATTTAGCTAGTCAAGATTTTTACTTCCCGGAACATGTGTGGTGGTACGTTATGTCAGTTCTGAGATTAGATACTGGTCGTGTCTGGTTTACAATAGCCATCTTTCTTTTGATTTGTAGGAGGCTTTGTCCATTTCTCATTTATTCTATTCGCTATTAGTTTCTTCATTTCTTCTGGATAGAGTGCAAAGTTTAATTGTGTATTTGTTCTGCCACACTTGGTGAGTGTGTCCACTTCCTTTTAGTTTATATGTGCTGGTATCCATTGAAGAACAGTTTTCTTGCTGTTGTTACGATTTATAAGTGCTGTCCTGATTTTTTTCACTTAGGAAGAAGAAATTTTTCAAGGTTTGGAGGAATGTTAGGAAGACAATTTGACTGTGCGGAGTACTTGAGTGATTTACTTGCATGGTAGCTGCTAGTTCTAGAGCTTCCCTTTCTGCTCTATGTCTGTCAGAGAGCTCTCCAGTTTAAATGTATTTTTTTTTCATCCACCTATTATACAATTTGAATCATGTTACACCAAGCATAAAAAATAAAATAAAAATAATTTATTGGTTTGTAGAGAATTTATTTAATAAGATTTAAGCGTTAAAAAGAAATATTATTTTTAACATTGAAAAATAAACTATTCTTCACATTTATAGTCTATGTACAAATATATTTACCAAAAGTAAAACATACAAAAATTAAATTAAATGCTGTGTTCAGTAATGTTTTAAATGGAGCATCATAAAGTTGAAGGACTCCCATAAAGAATGTTACACAAGTTTCATAGCGCTGTCTATTCCTTGTGTCATTAGGTTGCTACTGGCAGGTAGTGCTGTCGTTTCCTTAGGTCATTAAGTAATACTGTCTGGTAGTGCTGTCAGTAGTTCAATGTAATGCATTACTTCAGGATACTAAATCTCTTTCAGTAAAATTGATCTTGTTTGAAAAATAAATAAATATTGCCCTAGACATTAAATCCTGCAACAACCAAAAGAAAAAAGCAATGAGGTACACTCACAATCCTCAACCACTAGCCATTTTACTTTTAGTACAACAAGAAGATTTATCTAGAATATTGATTTTATTGTATAAGATTCTTATTTCTAACTTTTGAAAACTATATTCTCAACTTTATTTCTGATCATTTTTAACTCGCTTGCATTACCCATTACATTGTTCTATTGATGTGCCATACTGGTAAAGGTCAGGTTGTCTCTAAATCTATATTTAGCATGGAAATATCCAGATATATGTAAGTAGGATGTAATAATTTTCTTATTTCAAGGAATGAAATTGTAAGTTGAAATAGTCTCTTGCAACTTGTCACTTAAAATGGAACATTCCTCCAACTGTTGACAGATTGAACATTATTGTTGCAACTTGTCACTTAAAATTGAACATTCCTCCAACTGTTGACAGATTGAACATTATTGTTCCAACTTGTCACTTAAAATTGAACATTCCTCCAACTGTTGACAGATTGAACATTATTGTTGCAACTTGTCACTTAAAATTGAACATTCCTCCAACTGTTGACAGATTGAACATTATTGTTGCAACTTGTCACTTAAAATTGAACTTTCCTCCAACTGTTGACAGATTGAACATTAAAACTGTCATTAATCTTCAACAACCTGGAGAGCATGCTTACTGTGGCCATGGCAACGACTCCACTGGATTTGCATACAACCCACAAATTTTAATGGAGAAAGGAAGTGAGTAGCACTGTATTTTAATATTAAATATTTTGTTGGACAGTTCTCAGAAGTTCTAACTTTTTGTGTATAAACAATAGTCTTTATCATTTTATATTTAAACATCAATATCTGATAGTATTAATGTTTGTAAATTCAGAGTACATCTTTGAAAACCAAAGATTTAGTAGAGTTGAAATCTCTGATTAACATTGCATGATCAAACATGCTAACACATGGATAATCATAGTTCATAACCTTCTTTTTTGAAAGTGCATTATAATTTCTAAGATGATGAAGTACAATAATATTTGTTGCATCATCTTCAGTATAGCTTCAATGAACAAATTAAATTTAAAATATGTGTGTCCTTATATAGGTGCAGGAGACCCATTTTATTTTATCACACAAAAAAGGTTTAAAAACCTAAATGTAAACTGCACAATTAGTACAGTGGTATAAACAGTGTAGCCTGTCGTATTGTTATACCTTTCTTAAAATATTGTTCTAATGAGCTAATCTGTTTCATTGTTTGTCAAACTAATTATTCCAAAGCTAATTTTAATTAAATGCATTTCGTGCACTTTTAAGACACCATGTAGCTATTTTAAAGCATTATCAATCATCAATTTATTGATTCTATCCTTTTTCACTCATTAACAAAGAAAACTTTAAAATTTTCTGCACCCAATTAAATTAAGGACCATGTTCAAAATAATACTGTAACTCATTTTAAAGATAAAGATGTCTTCACAGTGCAAATGCCTGGCATTGTTTTATTACCTTTGGTCATTAATTAATTTAAACACTGTCATACCTAACAAGTTCTTATAGTGTAAAGACTTTAAAAAAAAATTAACATTCTGGTTAAAAAAAAAAGCTCTCTACTGCTTATGTTGCTCAGTCAATAATAGTTAAGTTCTTATATTAATTTATTATAGTTTTCATTATTATATTTATCTTCTGGTTTCAGTTTTTATCTACAATTTTGCAATGTAAGTAAAACATTGAACATTGAGCTAACTATAAATAGGTCACTCTCTGTAAATAAGGAGAGATAATCAAACAAGTTAGAAAAAAATACAAAGATTGTTCTTTGCTGTCCTGAAGAATAAAAACTGTATATCATGAGTGGACTTGAAATTACAAATATATATATATTCATAGTAAGTAATTAATTATCTTTTTTTTTTTTGAAGGAATGTCTGCAACTTATACATGATAAAATAAAATATTAGATTTAAATATTATCTCTCAGGAACAAAAAGTAAAAAGTACTCTTCCCAGACCTTGTGGTCTATAGGGCAGATGAAGTAAAGTTCATCTGATTCTGTGGCCTATGGTTAATGAGGGTGTCATGTGGCCAGCACAACGACCAACCCCCTTTACTTTTCCCAACTAACGTCAGGTACCCATCAGAGCTGGATGGACTCAGAGGCGCCCGAAGATCCTGAAATTGAAAATCCCAGTCTTCACCAGGATTCGAACCCCAGACCCCGGT
This sequence comes from Biomphalaria straminea, assembly GCA_021533235.1. Classification (NCBI taxonomy): domain Eukaryota; kingdom Metazoa; phylum Mollusca; class Gastropoda; family Planorbidae; genus Biomphalaria; species Biomphalaria straminea. The sequence goes on from JADKLZ010000687.1 coordinate 2,911,454, forward strand.
TCAGTAGTCAAGCCCTTTATCGCTCAGCCACTGCGCCTTCCAGGAACAAAAAGAGTACCATCTAAATATGTAAACATATTCTTTCTTTCTTTTTTTTTTTTTTAATATTTTTTTACCTCCTGAGGTCAGCATTCAAACCTGTAACTATCGTACCAAAAATATAACAAGGCAGCCATCTTATTTTATTAAAAAAAAATTTTCTGTACTTATTACTTAGATTGTTTAACAGATTTAGAAAACACTGCATTACCTGTGTTAACGTCACCTAATCTTTTGTTGCTTTGTCTAGGGAAGACTTTGGTGTGGCCAGTATGAGTAAATTATTAGATATAGTCAAGGTGATGCAGTTTGCTGTTTCTTCTGGTAAAGTGGCTGTACACTGTCATGCTGGTCTAGGTAGGTCACTGTCTAGTCTCATTGTTACTGTTTTGTGTCGTTTAATAGGTTTATTTTTATACACGAACTCCAGATAAAGACTACATTGATAGAATAAGTCAAATCATATAAATATCTAAACATCATCATTGATAACAGGCTTTCGTGGAAAGACCACCTTGAAACTCTGACAAAGAAAACAGCCCAGCATCTATTTTTCCTATATAAACTCAATAGCTTTAAACTAAATAAGAAGATCCTAGATTATTTTTATAGTGGGACTATGCAAAATCTGCTGACTTACAGAATAACTTTTGGCAAGACAACGCTTCATCTAAACTGTTGTGCCGCCTAGACAGCATTATAAAAGGGCATCAAAAATAACATGCACATTACCATATTTAAAGGAACTTTCTGAACATAAATTTTTAAGAAAAATCTTTAAAATCTTTTAAGACAACAGCCACCTGCACCATCATAACTATGTCAAGTCACGAAGTGGGCGACTACTGTTAATCAAGAACAGAGCGGTACAAAAACTTGTTCATTCCTTACTCTGTCAGATTTTATCAATGCCACTCGTTGATCAGGAAACATGAAAAGGACCAAGATTTAGTCGCTGAAGGAACTTTTTATGTTGTGTCTGTTTTATTTATGTGTATGTTTCTGTATATGTTGTAATCACAGAAAATTTCCTTAATCAATCAAGCAGTCTTAGTCTTAGTCTTATTTTATGAGATAATGAAAACAGTCTTTTGTTTAAAACTGTTCTTTCATTATTTGTAATCTGTCAAAGCAATTTGAGAATATCTTTTACATTATATATTTAATCGATCTAAAAATATTTATTGATCATGGACAAAATTTTTTTCTACACTCATTTCCTATTCATTATGTTCCAATGTTCTCATTATTTTGCAGGTCGTACTGGCCTTATCATAGCTTGTTATCTTATCTACAACAATAGAATATCTGCACCCAAAGCTGTTCAATATGTGAGATCTAGGAGGTATAGCTGGGACTAATCTCTTGACAGACTGTAAACACAAACTGCATTTATTATCTGACACAAGAACTTTGGTTTCCCTTTGTGAACTGTGGGAGAAAAGATTCATTTCTTTTTTTTTTCCCCTCCATTTGAAATATAACAAAGTGTTAGTAACAGAGACAATTAACAGGACATTAATTTGATATTGTGTTTTGATTTACAATCTTAGATGAACTCATTGTCTAAACAAGATTTCTAGAGGAGTCTGCAGTTGCAGTCATATTTCTACTTTATCATGGCTGTGAATTTGTCTTCTGGTATCAGCCTAATTTCTGTAGCATCTACTCTCAAGAGCTTGGATTCTTCTTTCAGTCTCAATGTTTAGTGTCCAACTTTCACAACCATATAGGAGTACAGAGACCACTAGCAAATAACAGTTTTAATTTTACTGGGAAGCTGATGTTTCTCCTCCCGAAATCCAGTCATGTCATGGCAAGGGATGCCAAGCTTTAACTGGTTTTATCTCTTTTATTGATCCTCTGATCTCCTGTTATGTTTGACCCTTAGTACGAGTCCAATTCTTCTAATGTTCGGCCCTTAGTATGAGTCCACTTCTTCTAATGTTTGGCCCTTAGTACGAGTTCACTTCTTCTAATGTTTGGCCCTTAGTATGAGTCCACTTCTTCTAATGTTTGACCCTTAGTACGAGTCCACTTCTTCTAATGTTTGGCCCTTAGTATGAGTCCACTTCTTCTAATGTTTGACCCTTAGTACGAGTCCACTTCTTTTAATGTTTGGCCATTCAACAGTATTAAACATCTTGTATAAGTGTACAATTTATCCATTGCAAAAATTGTGTTCCTTAAAAACCATTTCTGTTGGTACAGAAATGTCCTTACTGGTCTGACATACATATCCAGTGTAAAAAGCACATTTTGAGAAAAGCTAGATGTAATCAATTGTTCCACTTTTATTTTTTCAAATATAATCATGCAGACAGGAAAGAGGACAGGACAGGCAGAGTTTAAAGTTTGCAAAATGATTAGTATTAAAGTTATAAAATTTACTTGAATATTCTAGTGTAAATAAAATTATGCTAACAGATTTGTCACAGCACTATACAAACTTTAATTTTGGTATATTCTCATCTACACAGAGCTGGTTCAATCCAAACCAAACAACAGATGAAACATTGCTACAAGTTTGAACAATTCCTACAAGTTTACTTTGTTATATTTGCTTCACTGTAAGTTTTTTTTCCCCTCCTTTTGTCACACACCTCTTAACTCTTTCTCTCCTAACTGACGATACCAATGTTGATTCCACCAGAATGTGGTAAATAATTACGGAAAGAAAGAGTTAATACTAAAACTTTAATACATAATGCCAATGTTGTTTTTCTTAAATTTTTGCCAGATGTTTCTAGGTGATTTTAATAATATACATTTTTTAAAGAGTTTTTTTGTTTTTTTTTATAGCTAGAACTCTTAAGAAATGTTAAATCTTTTAAAATGTTTTTTTTTAAACTAAACCTAAACAATGAAATAGTAAAAGTATTGTATTTTGTCTGTATATATTGCCTTTCGTACAATAGGTTCCTAGAGAACTAATATAGTATTGATAATAAGCCATGTAATAGAATTTTGATCCTCTCAAGAAAAATATAAGGTTTCTTTGCTAGATAGCTACTGTTTTTTTTTTCTACTATATTATACATTAGGCCTATGTGTTAATACAGTCTTGAAATATTCCTGAAATATCAAACCTCGTACCCCTCAGTTCAGAAATCATGCATTTTGTAACTCAACCAATGCGCCTCCAATTACTGATAGGATATGTTATTCAGGGTCGGACTGGCTTAAAAAACCGGCCCGGGAAATTGGTCATGGCTGCGGCCCACTTTATCATTAGTTTCATTTTTTTTCTCAATAATTTAATATTACTACTTATTTTTAATGTAATTTAATTTTTATATATTTTCTTTAGTTTCTATAATTATTTCACATATATAATAATAATAATGAAATTTTAAAGTTCAAAAACACTACTTTAAGTTGTAAGAATGTTTTTATTTATTACATGTTCAAATTCGTAATTATGCAAAACAACATTAAACAGTTAAATAACTCCTAGTTTTAACAACCTAAACATAAGAAACAATAGAGTCTAAAATTTCAATTCACCATCGACTAGTATAACAGCTTTTCCATCGCTTCACTAGTCGATGCTAAAACATCAATGATTTCATTGTTATTGATTCTTGAAGAAGGTCTTTCTCACAAGACATCAGCATGAATGATTGTAAAGTTGACTGGCTCAGCAAATTTCTTAATCTGTTCAAAATGTATTTCAATTTTGAAAACGACCTCTCACAAGCAACTTATGATGAGGATATTGTCAAAACAAATTTGTAAGACAGATACAAATTTAAATAAGCAAGACTATGTAAATTAAACTTCTGGAGAACAAAATAACAACAAACGATACATTACAAGATTTGCATTTATTTCCACGGCTGTTGCCTGGTAATTCTACTGATTCAGACTGTTGAATGTTGTCTGAGACAGAGTCTGATACTTCCATTTGAAAGATCAAATTATATTCATCTTCAAGAGTTGTTTGAAAATTTTCCCATTTCCTTGCAAAATTCAATAATTCAGTTTGAAGCTGATCTTTTGTTACAGTATCATCAAAGTTTTTGAGCAACCCACTCAGGAGCTGCAGTGCATCACTGGACATTCTTTTCAGAATTTCTGCAAAATGTTTTTGGATCTAAACAAGATAAATCAGCGTAAAGACTACCATGCTCAGAGAATCTATGTGTTAAACTATTAATTACTTGATCCATAACCATGTTTCGTACGTTTACACCAAAGTTATCTTTCGCACTTTCAAGTGTTTGGTTGGCTATGAGCCTTTTTTCTTTCAAAATAGTCTGCACTTCAATGTCGAGCTTTCTTTTTTTCTAGTTCACTGTTTGCAAATGTTGAGAAATTTGTAGCTGCTTGAAAAATAGAATCAAAATGTATATCTACTTTGCTTAATTCATTGATACTATCTTGAACCATCTTATAGGCTCGTATTATATCCATTCCAGTTGTTTCCAAATATTCAGATTATGGCGTTGTGTGTTCAAATATTTTCAGAAATAATTGTGCCGTTAGAATAAATTCAAAACTTGTCAATGAATCTAACAGAGCTTTTGCTCTGTATCAGACATAATTATTGAATTTGTTTGATGTAGAAATATCATCAAATTTTTGTAGCATGTCAATGTGCAAAAAATCGATAACTTGTGTTTCTTGATTGCCATGTTGGAATGTTTAATGAAGAAGTTTGGAAATATTTTAGTAAGAGCTCTGTCTTTTGCCCACCAACGAGTTTCACCAATTACAGATATGTATTTCAGTTTGCTAAATTCATGCCAAATGCTAACATAGTAAATATGATTCCTGAAGAAAGACTGCACATGTGTTTAAAACCCCAAATAAAGTAACAACTTCAACCGCTTTTAGTGACGTCACCCATTACCAAATTTAAGACATAGTCATAACACCATACATGAATCTGGCCCGGAGAAACTGTATTTAACCAGGCACTGAATCCATTGTATTGACCTTGCATATTAGACGCACCATTGGTGGAATTGCCAATACATTTACTTACATCAATGCCTAACTTTTCAAAGACGTTTATTTAGAAAACAGAATAAATCTGAACAAATAAATTATAAAAGTAAAATATTCTCGCCGCGAAGCTGTCGGGTTAAAACCTCGTAACGTAAAGTAATGATTTTGCTGTTTCAGTTACGATATTTTTAATACAAACTATTATGTGAAGCTATCATATAATCAATGGTAATTTCAGTTAAAATAAAAAATATAATAACTTTCTTTTGGCAGTTGGCAGCCGCCGGCCCACCAGGAATTTCCCAGCATCCTGGCGTCCCAGTCCAAGCCTGATATTATTATTTATTTATTTTTATTATGTTATTATTTAAAGGTCATGTCCCTATCACTAAAATGCTATTTAATTCCAGTCAATGTTTACCATCCTCTTTGCCAGTGCTACATTCATCCTTATCTTATCCTTATAAGCTGAGTTTTATATGGTCATATTATATTTTTTATCTAATAACCTTTCATAAGATCCAGCTGGTCTACAGTATTCCTTTCCTAGGAAAGTATATAACAGGACATGTTTTATTCAAGTCTGTTACTCCTAACAGTTTTTTTTAACATGCTTATTGGAATGAGGGGGTTTGACATTGTAGAATTATGAAATTCAAAAACAATTATACAACTTGTATTCAAAACACTTTGAATTTAAAATAATAAATGTTTTAACTCTAAGATTAAACATATTTCTAGTTTCAGTTACCTCCCATATGTTATCATGATTATTGCTTTACACATTGACTTATGAATACATGTTTATCTGTTCTCTAGGGTACCTGATGCCAACCCTGTTCCATTCAGAACATTTTTAATAAGACAAAGACAACTTTTACATGGCTATGAGGCCAGAAAGTTAAAGCACATTCCAAAGGTAGGCTATATTACTTGAAGTGGAAAAAAAAAATAAACCTCTGTTACATTTTTAGTGGGTACAATATTTCATATTTTTATTGTCTGTAGAAAGCCTTCAGGATAGAAGAAGTAAAAGTAATTAGCAATTGTACATAAAATACAGAACCATAATCTTCAAATACAAAAACAAAATCTAATAAAATATTCACAAACAAATACACAAAGATAAAGGCACATTTCTCGTTTCGCATTTCCTCAGTGCTACTAGAGCATGGAATGGGTTGCCTGAGCCAGCCTGGAAAACCAATGAAGTGGCAGAATTTAAGTCATTTGTTAACATGCAGCCTGGTTGTGAGGTTTGCTCGCTGGACTGTCGTTCAGATTTATCGATGGTCCAGGGATAACCCTGCCCACTCACATCCCCCATGGTCTGCGGAAGGTTTTGAGCAGGAAGTAATTATCTTCAACTCTGAAGAAACATCCGAAATATGTAAAATATTTTACAAACATTTTACATGCATGACTAAATGCATGACGCGTAGGGCGTAATCATCTTCTTTTTGAAGTAAAATCTGTTTTATATAAGAAAAAGAAGAATAAAATTTATTGTTGAAATCCAGTACAAGTTTCATGATGCATCTAGCCTGAAAGTAATTATTTTCTGTTATGTCTTAAATTGACATTGATCCTACTATCAAAACATTTACAGGTTGTTTACGTCTGCTGTGAACGCTTGCTGGAGTTATGTGGTAGAGGAGGATCTTTATCTTCACTTCGCAACGCAGTCCATGACCCTGCACCTTCAGATTTAGAAACCCGTATTGGTAACCTAACTGACCAGGACCTCTTACCATCAGAACCAGACAGTCTGGCCAGTTCGTTAAACTTTGACGACTCTGCAAATCTTTGTGAATCGCAGTCAGCAGACAGCAGTCAAGATCTACATCTAGAGAGATTGAAGAATGGATTCAACAAAGATGGAAGACTGAAAGAAATAGCTCAAAAAGTCAAAGGAAATGAGGATGCTTATGATGAAGAGGAAGAAGATAAGGATGAATGTAGCACTGGCACAGAGGATGGTAAATAATGACTGGAATTGAATAGCATTTGCGTGATCGAGACTTGACCTTTAAATAATAACATAATTAAAAAAATAATAATAATAACATATCCTATCAGTAATTGGAGGCGTGTTGGTTGAGTGGTAAAATGCTTGATTTCTAAACTGAGGGGTCCCTTTGAATTCTGGTGAAGAATTGGATTTTAATTTCAGGATCCATAGGGTCTCTGAGTTCACCCAGTTCTAATTGGTACCTGACATTAGTTATGGAAAAGTAAAGGGGGTTGGTCATTTGCTGGCCACATGACACCCTTATGAATCATGGGTCACAGAAACAGATTGCCTTTACATCATCTGCCCCATAGATCACTCTTTACATCATCTGCCCCATAGATCACTATTTCAGAAAGGGGAACTTCACTCTACCTATCAGTAATTAACACATAATAAATCATAAGAAAGCCTTGTCTTTCATTCTTAAAACTAAGAAAGAATTCAGTATTTTATAGGCTTTTGTATATAGAGTTTGTAGCTCGAAATGTTGATTTTGCAACCTGCTTCGCTATTTCCAGATTTATCCAGCAGAGATTCACTGAATGGCAGTCTGAGCAGTAGACCAATATATTCAGTGAATGAGCTGTGTCATTCTATTGTTTATGGGGAACTGTCAGTAGAGGAGGAGACAATCAAGAACATTGAAGTAAGACACTGCTAGTCACATACACTACATAGATGTTTGACAAAATGTAGACTTATTTAATGAGGTCTTATGAAACTTTTATAAATTTCATTGTGTTGTTTGATCCTAACCCATATTTCACCCATGACGACAGGGTGTGGCAGCCATTCTGTAGCTACTTAAGACAAGTTATCTTAAATGGGCTTAACAAATTGTGTTACTTTTTGTACAGATGCCTGTTTGAAATGGCCATTATAAATTAATGCTGTAGGTTTATTTGAAAATTAATTGAATTCTTTCTTGGCACAATTATAAAGAGAATTGAAAGAACTTCTAAACTTTTATTTTACCAACAATGGGATAAGGCAATGATTTATGGTCAAAGGGACCTCTTTCACTAAACAGAACAGTTAGCTGATAATCATTGAAAAAACAATGGAAAAAAAAACTGTCACTTGATAACCCTTGTTGATTCAAATGAGGTCATAAGTCATATAGAAGTGATAGGGAAGCATGTGGCTCAATGTTGTTTGATTACGTTTGGAGAATGATTTCCCTTGTGTTCTGTTAACATGTTCCTATCAGATAATTTGCAAAGTCTTTTATAATGAGTCTTTATTCTTAATATTACTGGGACGTTAGAATAAATACAATGTTTAAAGTCTGAAATATTCTCTCTATATATAATTTATAAAACAAAAAAAAAAAATCTGTTGCTCTGCACTGTTTTGCCAGGAGCTGTTAAACAAGTCTGACACAGCCTGGCAAGATTTGGCTAGAGAAGACTCTCCACTGGTTATATTTATGGTAATGATAGACTGGATTGACCAGTTAAATGTAAGTATGTCTTGTAACATTGGTCTCTAGAACTGTATAGTATTAATAACTGAGATGAAAAGTAGAATGCTGGGTCGAGAAGTGTAACAATTACACTTGGACCATAATATATTGGTCTTATAGTCGGGTATTAAATTGTGGGAAGCGTGGTCGAGAGGCCAAGTGCGGCTTGAGCTTGGCTTGCTTGGCTACCTAGAAGGGGGCTCGAGGTTCGACACCCGACTCGGGCAGAGTTGCGTTTACTGAGCGCCCAAAGGCAGCACGGGAAACCAACTCCTAGATACCCCCTCCCCCCCACTGGTCCACAAATGAGATTGGACCAAAGCGCTCTGAGCATGTTATAAGCATGAAAGTAGCGCTATATAAAAGCTATAATAATTTAAACAAATGTAAGGATAGAAGAGGCAGACATTCTGGTAGATTTCTTTTTCTTATTTTTTTGTTGTATTTATTATTATATATGACTTGACCATTACATGAGATAAACTGTGCAATAGTTTCCAGATTAGACAGCTCTCCATAAAGTTTTTCTTGTTTTGGGACCAGGTGTCAGTTTGAGACACTCAATTTAGAAATTTTTTTTTTGAAAGATGTGGCTAGCATTCTCTGGTGACATTCCAGAAGGGTAAATTCAACAACTCTCTAGTCTCCACTTTCAGCTTCCAGAATATTCTATTGCATTCAGTTCTGAGAGGAACAGTTGTAGTTGGTTATTAGTAACAATAGGCAAAAGAAAATCTGCAGTTGAGGACAGACGCAGACAGCAAAAAGAAAATCTTTTTGACCACTGGTGGACATTGGTTATGCTTGCCCAGGATGTGGTAAAATATGCCTAGATCACAGCTGGGGCTATGTAGCCACGGGATATACCTCATTCTTCATTAATCTTTGGACTCAAAGACAAGTCTTGTATATATATATATATATATATATATATATATAGAGAGAGAGAGAGAAGGATTTTCAATTGTTTACAATTGCTTATTGACTGTCCCTACACTTGTGTCACAGCCTTTTCTTTTCTTTCAATGATTTCTTCTATTGTGTCTGGTAGGCTTGAGCTAATTTGTTTGAGGGGAAATTCATGATCTCACTTTTGAGGACCCAAGTATTCACCCAGAAATGGAAACCTATCTATTGAGAAAAAAATTCAACTACATATGAGATATGGAAAAATTGTTTAATGTGATTGTTTGTTTTTTTTTATTCATTTTTTCAGGAACCAATTCTAAGATCTCAAGATATTTCTTTGATATTAGAAAACAGTAATACACCAGCTAAGGCATTCATAAATCTAGAAACAGTAAGTAAGTCTACATGTAACCTTTACTTTCGACCACTATCTGAGAACAGTGATGTTAAGGCATCAAGAATGCCCCTATTTCTTTTGTGACACTAGCTCCAGCTGGAATAACCTGCCCAGTGTGTGGCCGAACCTTCGAGGCTCACGTATGTCTCATCAGCCACATGAGGAGGCATAAAACTCCAGCCCTCGGGATGACAAACTGGTCATCGTCGAACCACAATGGAAAAGCTATATTTCTTTTGTTAACACTTAATAGTCATAGGCCTATCTTCAATGCTTGAATTTGATTGGATAGTCTCTTTGACCATGTAGGTCAAGGTTAAACTAGTTAAACTATTAAATCATATGCAAATAATAAAGATAAGCTATCTAATTGAAGCTCTAATTAAGCACTGAAACTTATCAACAGTTAATGGTCACTCTTATATAGAACTTGATTGGACTCCAGCTCATTCCAAACATAAATTAGCTGAGACTTTATCGTTGGCCTAGGAAATAAAATTGTGTGTTTCATACAAACATAAGCAATATACATTGCAATACTTTTTAAATAAAAAGTTCATATTTTGAATAAATTCTAACAGGTGTAGATTGAAATAAGGATAAAAAAAAAGAGAAGATTTGAACAGTTATTTCTGAGCCATGAACTTAATATTGTTTAGAAGATAATGGTTCTGTAAGTTATAGGGTATTTAAGCTGTCTACTACATAAAGAATGCTTCCACTGGCATATCTCCCAAACAGCCTCTGACAACAAGTCCAACCTCTAGCCTTCATGTGTGATCTAGAAATTCTATCTGGTGGGACCTTGGCATGCTACCTTATCTATAAAAGAAGGAAAACTATGAATCCAAACCTCTGCTGCCTTGGGCTGTACCCAAACATGGGAAAAGCTTTGGGTGTCAGCCCTGAGAAAAAAAATCCCTTAGACAGTTTGCAGCACTTCAGTAGAACCTGTGACACTGCAGTTCCCAAGCTGTATTAGATACCTGTGGTTCTTTGGGCCACATCAGCTGTGTGGAGAGGTTGAAATACTGTGTGGGCAAAATCATTCTGACCATTGTTAATACCTAGGCTTTCTTCTCTTTTGAACGAAATGAACCATAGTCACTCTGCAACTGAAGGAGGCTAACCAATAGAAGATAATTTTTTGTGTAATATTTTCACTTTTCGTTTATAAGTATTGACAAAGACATGTTGACATGCTGGTAGATGTAATTAATCACACAACAGTGATTCTAAATCTTGTGACTTACACACACTTACATCTTATAAAAATAGAAAATAAATTTAAAATTTACATTTCAATGTTTAAATTAAATAGACTTGGTTTGAAAATTGGAAATTTGAAAATTGAGCAGGTCTTGGGAATTCTTTGAACGTTATGTATTTCAATATTGAGCTAGACGTGACTTTTACATTTTTTATTTCTCTATATTCCAACAGAGCACCAGCCATTTTCTGAATTATATTATTCTTGTGATTAGTAAACTGGACCCAGGTGACCAGGATCTACATGAAAAACTTCTGGAACTCATTCTAGCTCATCTCTGCCAGAAAAGGTTCAATGTCTGTCCACGTAGTGGAACTCCTTCCAGTTCAGCCTCTGCCTCCAGCCTGAATGCCATCACAGACTCCTTGAGATCTGAAGATGCATATCTGTTGTTTCACTTTTTCCAGGATCTGTTACATTCCAAAGATGTTCAAAAAGGTCATAGTAAAAGAAAGTTTTGACTGGGTTAAGAAATTGTTACTAGTTGGAAGATTGTTATTTAAATGTTAATACACCGTTTCCTAAGTTGACATAAGTAATTATTGGTTCCCTACAATTTACTGATAGCCAATAGGTTGATATGATAGACATGTAAAATTATTACTCTACACAGAGATAATGTGTTTTTAATTTCACTTAGCAAGCTCAAAACCAAAAGTTGTTTTTTAAATCTATAAAGTTTAAACAAAATCAAAAGTGTATTATGTTTTAATATATGGAAAATAATGTTTCTAAAAATATTTTGAAAAAATGATATTAAATATTGTTTTGTATACTACAAAATACTCTTCCACTTGGCAATGTTTTTCAAGTTCTCAGAGTACGTTACAGTTTTGCAAGTTCAGTTCCTGTTGCAAGCATTTTAATTATGTCCCTTTTGTCCTTGAATGTGTTAGTGTACTTGTATCATTTAAATATTATTCAAATAAGTTATACTATCATGTTAGTATCTTGTCCTTAAAACTTCTACACTAAGTTAATAACTTTTTAAACTAAATCTACTTTCCAAAAAGTTTATTCTTTTTCATTTGATATACAAGATATAATTAGTATGTCACCAACTTTTTGGCGATTTCTAGTAACTGACATAGTCGACATTCCTCATTGGCATACACCACAGTATTTGTTGTATTTTTACATCTAAAGCCTACACTATTGTAGCTTGGAACTAGAATATCTAGCTGTTTTTTGTTTGTTTTTATTTTTTTTTTTTAAATCTTATAATAGAAGTACATCTCATTGGCTTAGTAGTTTGAGCACTCAAGTTGTGGCCATTCTGCCATGACAGCATCAAGTTGTCTTGTTTGTTGATTTCATTTGGTCTGTCAGTTTTTTTTTTGTTGGTTCTTTTTGCTGTAACTATATTTACAAGTTGTTTAGGCTTGTATGTTCTATATTTACAAGCAGGTTGATAAGGCTTGTTAAAAATAAATATTTTTAAATGTAGAAAAAAAAAACTGTTAGAGAGAAGCTTGTATGTTACATCTATTAAGGTATATTTTTTTTTGTTTTTCTTTAAATAACTGTCTCAAGTAACAATTGATTAGATTTTATGATGTGGTTTTATGTCTATAAATATATAGCCACTGATTAAATGGTCACCAAAACAAGGGAGACAAATTACATTTTCCTTCCCAACATATTTCTGTGATATTTTTAGTAAAGACATTCCTACTATTAAGTAAATCATTTCTTGTAACTCTGAATTGAGAAGCTACACACATCACATATTGTCTTATATTTATTGTTGCCATTAAATACAATGTTTTTATAACTCATTGCTGTTTGTCTCAGATTCTACTTCTATCCAATGTATGTGGGATGTTTATCTGGCTGGCTTAAGCCTCTTGACTACTGTTTGGCACTTCTGCACCCTATCTTATGCAGATAAGTCAAATGGAGGTAACACTCAACAAAATCAAATAACAAAGGCCCACAATATAAGTTAGTCAATGCTGACAGCGAATGTCGAATAAGAAGTTTAATATTAATGAATGGAACCATCGAATGTTGTGAAGCTAAATCTCTATGTCCATAAAAGCTTCATCCTCTCTGAAGCTGTACTCTGTTTACATTTTGCTATTCTTTCTCAAATCCTTGTCTAGTTTTTATTAGGCCTGTCATTATCAAAACTTTCCTTTCTATGAAGCTAATAAACTAATTCATAATCAATAACACTATCTAACTAGGGGCACTTCATTCTAGATCTCAACTCAAACTTAGTTGTATTTGTTGAATGCCTAAAAGCAGCACGAGAACCCTCAATCAGATATTACGACTGAAGTCCACACACACAAAAATGATACCAGAGGACACTGAGCATATTATGGCATGAACACTATACTATATAAAAACAATTCCTATTCTAACTAACATACAAAGTGATACAAAACCAATTGCCTTTTCACATTCCTAAATGTTTAGCAAACGGTACAATTCGATTGAAATCTGATGACAATTGTGTTTCATTTTTTTTCTTCAACTATTTTGTGCTTTGATTCTGTAAAGTGCCGTCCAGTTATATGTGCATTTATTTTGAAATCTTTTCATATAGATATTTTAATATTTAAAAAAAATTGTATATTTTAAAAACAATTTTTTTTTATTTGAGTCACAATATCCCCCAACCTGTGATATATTTAATGTGATACTCTAGTAATAGTTTTACCTTTTAAACTGTGTCCTAATTGTATTGATCAGTTTGATAAAAAAATGTTAATATAATAATGGGACATCATCTGCAGGACCAAACAAAGTTGGTTGTAAAAAAAAATAATAAATCTTATCTAATAATGACAAACATTTCCTCTTAAGAAATGAATGTTACATTTTTCTACATGTTTGCTTTTAATTTGTTGTACATTGAGAAATCAAATGAACTTTGAAACAGTAATCAGTATTTATTATTTATTTGTCACAATTTATGTTATTGCCATATCACTAAGTTAACCACATAAATTAAAGCTGGATTTGAACTTTTGTTTCACTCTTTACATGTTCTGGAGGTAAGGAGGCTGAGTGGTGAAGTGCTTGGCTTCCAAATTAGGGTTCCCAGGTTTGAATCCTGGTGAAGACTGGATTTTTAATTTTGTGATCATTAGGAAGCTTCTTGAGTCTAATCATTACTGACATTAGTTTGGGAAAAGTAAAGGTGGTTGGTCATTGTGTTGGCCACATGACACACTTGTTAACCTTGAGCCACAGCAACAGATTACCTTTACATCATCCACTATATAGATCATAAGGTTTGGAAGAGAAACTTTTTTTTTCTAAACATGTTCTACATGTATTTGTTATTTTTGAAAATTTTTTTAGTACATATTTGTATATTATTATTGACATCAAGAAGTAACAAATGAGGTCACATCTGTCTGGTGTGCTAGGGATTTTTAAATTTAGATTTTAGAACCTCCCTACAGGTCCAGCTATCAACAACTATAAGCTAAGATTTAGGGGACAAACATTTGGTACTAGTAAACAGTTAAAATTAGAAATGTCTGGGTCTATAGATCACACAAAATTCTTACTGCAGAACAGTAGCAGAGCACATTGAAGCCATCACTGTTTGTCTTTTTTGCAATCTTGTAGAAGGAAATAAATTAAATAAGGTCTTACCTTCCTTCAAAAAAAAAATAATTTTAGTTTCAAATAAAACCTTTTATTTTATCTATTTTTTGAGTTATCATTCTTGCAGATTTTATCCAATTAGTTTGTCATGAGATAATATTTTGAATAATATTGAATAGATTTTTGTATCAAGAACTGTTACTTCTGTGTTTGTATCATGAGCTATAGGCTTGTTTTTTTTATAAATTGAAAGCTGTTAATATATATTGTATGGTAATGTTGTTATTGTGTTTGCTGTGTATTAATATTTCTCTGTAGTAAAATATTTGAATAATTTTCTGGACCTGATAACATGTATCACAAAAAGTTGAATTCACTGGCTTGGTATTGGGTACAATTGTATTTGAGAAGATACATGATGTTTTTTTTTATATATCTTATCAAAAAACAACTTAGTAAAGAAAAATTTTAAACATACAATCAAGGGAGATAGTTATAGAAATGAATTAACTTCTTTTACAACATCAAAAATTATTTCCCTTTTTTTTTTAAATGTATGTGGAGTGTTTATTTTTGTCTTAAATTCATCCAACAAAAAAAATTACATTTCTCTTCAGCATCTATAGAATAAAACGTGAATCTCACACCAGGTTATAGATCTGTCCCTTCGAGACTATTGCTGTAATTTGAAAATCACTTTTAGTCTAAACTTGCCGGTAATGTTTCATGGCCATTGGTGAAAGAACGTCTCAAGTCTTACTGTGAAAAAAACAAAATTAAAGATTTATATGTCCAATTACATCATTTTGGAGATTTTCTATGTATTATGTTGATCAAGTAGACTTACATAATTACACAAATCAGGAGAAGTTGAAATGTTTCATTGGTTTGAGATTTGTGATGATATATTCTTTTAGTTGACTTGTATCTCCACATTTTTAAATTGTTTGTAAAAAGAAAAAAAAATACAGTTTGATGTAACCAAAAAAAAAGTGTTTTTTTGCAGACTAATGAATAAAGAATGTACTGTTGAGTTTTGAGATAATTTTTATTGTTTAATAATTCTCAAGTTCTTTAGTTGTTTTTTTTAAGATATAATAATTATGACATTTTCTGTTTTACTGCTATTGTAACCCATACATTCAAATATTATATGCCCTGAAAAGAACTTCATTTTTTTTTGTCAAATACATTTTTTTTTAAATGGATAGCAAACATGTTTCACTAACTCTATGTAAAGAAGGGTTAAGAAGTTGCTTGGTGGCTGTAAATATTTTAGATGCGTTGTAGATTTTACATTTTAAATTCTTATCACATGCCACACTGATCATTATTCCACTGACTTATCAGTAAGGAACACAAGTGAATATGCCCCTGAAGAGTATCAGGAAATACAAATGAAGGTCTAATTGGAACTTGAAACCAATACAAATAAAAAAACATTTCTATCTTATTGAACATGTAGGTCACGTCGGAATGTCATTAATAAAAATAAAAATCTACAAAATACTTTAAAAAAAAAAACAAAGTGTATTCTATGCGTATTTGTATCAATTAGTTTGGAGAAAAAAGGGGGAAAGTTACAGTGAGAATCTTTTTAAATGTATAAATTTGTATTTTTTTTTTAAAAGTTCCATGTGGTGGTTTAAGCCAGTACACTAACAGCTGTGCCAACAAATGGCTTATGTGATTAAAAGTATTGTTAGTTTCAAAATTTTAACTGAAAAGTATAGAGGGGAATAATTCAACTTATACTGACACATCAGTACAAGTACAATTTTTTCCTTTGTTTCGATACTGAAAAAATAAATAATTAAATACCAGTAAATAATAAACTAATCTTTTAATATTTTTTTTTAATTCCTTTTCTGTCAGGTAAGAGAAATAATTGTGCAAAATTTCAACTTAAACCGAGAAATGATGTGAAAGATATAATTTGTTCAAACTTTTTACCAGACAGACAGAATGAGTTGAAATAAGGTTTGTAAAACTGTGCTCATGACGAAACTATGAAGCTTGATCTCATGCATTCACATTTGCATTTTTGCAATTGTGACAAGTAGGTCAAAGATGGTGGCCGTTTAGGTGTCTAGGGGATTTAGATAATTTGAGGACCTTGACTTGCACATATGGACTACAGGCACAATGTTATAAATGCAGGCAACAAATACTTTTTATGTAAAACATATGTACAGTTTAATAATAAGAATGAAAATAAGTAAAGGGTAAAATTCTGTACAGTGTTAGGGCGGGGCCTAATTATTTACATAAATGGGACTATCATCATAAGATTTAAGAACCAAGTGGTCTGAGTGTCATAGGCTTTGTTGCTTAGCTTTTGAGTCCTATGCTGCTCTGGCGAGACCGGCGTGACTGATGCTGAGTTGTCTGTGGGTGTGCTGGCTTGATCGGTCCTAGCGCACGGGACAGTCCAACTATAGATAGCTGCAGGGGCGGATCTTCTGGCATGCGGTTGTTGGTCGGACTCTTGTGAGTAGTGAGTAAGGCTGGTATCCCCAGATCTGGTGTCAGCAGACTGGTATCCGCTTTACGAGGTTAGGGCTCCCAAGTATGAGTAGCCTGTAATAAAAGCTGCAACGAGATTCGTAGATCGACTTAGCCACAATGATGACACTGGGAGGTAGACGCCTTTTCATGAAGGACATCTTCAGAATGATTAAATAGAAACCATAATCTAGTTTCATAATAATAAGGGGAGTTAATCCAATAAATATTACATCTCATCAGGGGAGACAATAATGACAACAATAGTGAAGTCCCACAAGGGCGATAACACATAGTAAAGTAATAATGATGTAAAGAAACTATAACTTAGTTTCACAGTTATCCAAGGGAGCTAATACATGGTATTAATTGAAATAGTAGAAATTGTATTTCGTCAAGGGAGACTATAAGTAGCGTTCAATTGTAAGACGCACCTTGTCACGGTGATATCATTACGAGCCGCTTGGATAGAGAGATGAAAGGGGGGGGGGGGGAGGAATGGCTGATGGTCAGTGACCAAGTCGCTATTGTTTACATTTGGCCGCTGGGCCCGAACAATAGAGCACGCTTGATTGGAGACAGGGCTCGTTCAAGGAACGTAATCTCTAGAAGTTAAATTCAATATAAGGGGAAATAATTCAAGTCTATCCTGAGCGCAGGGTCAGTGCGCCATTAAAAATCAAGGCGATCAACCGAGATAAGATAATGACAGGATAAGATAAATAAGATAATGTATACATGGTTTACCTAAGTAATGAGTCTGGCCAACAGGCCGATAAAATAGAATATATATACACAGTTACTTCATTCCTTGTCACGGAATGAGTATAAATATATACTTGGTAATAATACATGTTACATAGATATCATGATATTTCCCGGTCAAGGAATTTATCAATAATAATAGTGAGCTCGTGGCGAGCGGTAAATTAATAGTAGCTAAAGCGCTAAACACATGTGGCAAGAATTGTAACTAATTCTAGTCCAGATAAAGTGGATGACTTTGACTACTTAGTCGTACAAGTCATGATAATAAAATATAATACATAAAGTGACTACTTACATACTCCAAGATAAGAATTACACAAATATGTACACAAATATAATGCACTAAATAAATGCACAAATATATAAATACACACAGTAAGAGGCCATTAAACACAAACCATATAGAAGCTTACCACCAGTCCAATATTATGAAAGATATGAAATGAATATAATGAGCGAAAGCTCGTAAAGCTCAAAACAGAGAAGTATATCCTTTCAGCTCCTCAAAATGAAATGGGAATAAGACCATTCGCCATGTGTAGTTAAAAAGGCTAAGTTGGACAGGAAAAGGGATGGGCTTGCCATTATGCATATCCTGTCGCGTGGTCAAGGAGGCGGGGCTTCCCAGGTGTTTAGATCGTCCGCCATGCCTAGGAGAAGATTATCACTTGACCTTGCCGCGCGTTTCATGTATTGACATAAGGATGGGCCCTTATTGAAGGATATCGCCAATATGGTCGGACGACAGACCGTTTGTCTTACGTGACAGGGATTAGCTGCGCGAGACAGACCTTGTTGTCGATTTGAAGAGGGTCCATTTGAACTGACCCGTTCCCCGAAGGGGGGGTGCGGCAGGATGTTAGGTCAAGATATTCAGGGGCGTGTTTATCCTTGTCGATAAAGAATGTGCTAGACGGGTGTCAGATTAAGAAATTACATCGTGACACGGATGCCTAGAGAAAGAGGGGGTGGTGATAATAGCTTTAGATAGTCCTAAGGGCTAAGCGGAGATAAAAAAATAAGATAGCAAAAATAAATTAGTTAAATGCCTAGACCGAGTGATACCTTAAGTGGGCGAAATTTATTTTTGTCACAGCAATAAGCTAACGAAGTTTTAGAGTGTGATCAAGTTTGTGCAATTATTCAATTATCTTTATGGCAAGTTAACTTCAACTCCAATCTTCTAAAAGTAGGACAAATATTGTCGTTACCTGAATGAGATCGACTAAGGTCTTTCAAATAACTAGTGAAAGTATTTGAGAAATGCGCTAAATCTTTCATTTGACTAGCTTCTGATAACGAAAATAATTTAAACAAGGTTACAAAGACAGTTTGTGAGGAAACACACTCAAAATCAGCCCCCAAAATTGGTCCACTTAGGGAGGTAAAATGGCAGGTTTCATTACTTTCAGAAAGAATATCATATTGAAATTATATCAAAGGCAAATTACAGAGAAAATAGTGAAAGAAGGTTGACAGATCCTGTGTGGTGCCCCAAAGGCCCAGCAGACCAAAGGATAGGTGAAGGTGAAGCTGGCCTGACTGACGTCATATAATGATTATCTGATCTTATAATTTTGTAAAGGGTTAAAATCTTATTCAAAGTCTCAGGGGAAAAAAAATCCGTTAAAAAAAGAAGAGAAAATTCCTAAAGATATGTTTCTCATGCACGCGAGTAAGTACTGTTAACTTTTATCAGACAAAAAAAATTATTTAATATGCATATAAATAGAACATAATTTAAAACAACATTTGGGATAGTTTTAATGTACTTTGATTTCTATGTATTTGACACTTACTGTCATCAATAATTGTTAAATACTAGCCCACAATTGTCGCAGGCTGCTGGAGGATGTAGGCGGGCAAGGTTCGATCCATGGACCTTCAAGGCGACAGTTCAGAGCGCATGCCACGCAACAATTCATTTAATCAATTAAAATCTTTTTTTTTTGCCCTTGGAGTTTGTTGGAGTTATTTATTTATTATTTTTTATCAATGTCCTTTCCATATTCCCTCATATCTCTAGGCCAGTGGCGCAGTATGGTATCGGTGGGCCTGGGGGCAAGGAATTCTATCGCGCCACGGTTTCTACGCCACTGGTTCTGGGCCTTCGTGCACCCCTTGACTTCCCCTCCCCACGACGTGTTCCAGGAAGAGCTGGTTAATAACCACTGCTCTGAACTACGTCCGAGAAGCCCACCCAGATGTGAACTCCATAAAATCCTTAGATAAATTGAGGTGGTCCTTGGTTAAGCCACTCATCCATATGCCGTGTTTACAGTAGCTAGCATTTACCTCCCTTGCTTTCTATCGAAGTGTTTGAGTTGTTGTTTTTTAGTTTGAATTAGCAATTAACAAAAACATGACAGAAACTCATTTGTCTCATAGGCCTACATAAATATAGATAAGTGATGGTAGGGCTGGAAACCTGGTGAATCCTTAGTTTAAGTGAAGTAATGGTTCTTGTTATACTTTGTATCCATTTTTAAGAAATCAAAAAATCCTCCCACTGTAGCCTACTAAATATTAAAAAGAAACGGGAGAAGAGAGGGGTTGGAGGTTCATGAAGCCATGGAGGATTTGAAAGATGCGGAGCTATGAATTATTTAAAGTGAGTTACGTCTCTTGAAAATTTGTTGAACTAATTCCTTAAGCTGTCAGAAGGTCAAGGAACTTGGTTTACTAGCAGTTCAGTGACTGAGCTAAAGATTATTGAACGAATTTGCTTCTTGTGTCAGCAACGGGCAGTAACTACTCAAACTTTAAAATTACATTCAATTGAAAACCAAAGACTTAGCAGAGTTTAAGTCATTGATACCAGGTATGACTTGATTGACACATGAAATGCTTAGGACGTAATTTTCTTCTTTTTTTTTAAGTCACATCTGTAATAGATAAGAAGAAACTCTTTGGTGTTATCATCACGTGATTTGTCACTATGTCGGCAGCCATTTGTCCGGTCATGACATTTGAGTAACAAATTATTTTATACATTTTTTTTGATGAAATAACAGGTACAATTGTTTATGAATAATTCGGGGTTATGATCGCCATTCGCAATGTGACTACGGTATTGTTTTAATACTTCGCCCCCCCCCTTTCCCCCAAACAACAACTCTGATCAAATTATTTCCCTAACCGTTCCACTCCAATGAATCATATTCAAGCACTAGCCGTGACTAGCCTAATGTAATGAAGTTTTGCCGCGATAGATTGTATTCGAAGTCAGATTCTAAGAATGAAAGGGAAGAATCACTTCATTTCTCTCTCTCTCTCACTCTTTAATACTCTCTCTCTCTCTCTCTCTCTCTCACGCTCTGATTTATCCTCTTCCTCTCTTTCTCTCTCTCTCTTTCTCGCAAATGCTCACGTTCTCTTTTTTTTTTCATCTCTCTCTCTTCGTCTCACTTTCTCTATCTCAATTTCTCTAAATCTCTAACACACACTCTCTACAACATTCCTACTTTCCCTCTCTTTCTAATAATTCTTTAATATCTTTTTACCCTCTCTCTCTCTCTATAACTCCCTGGCTGCCTGGTCGAGCGGTTTGCACGTTGGACTGTCGTATCGATTTACCGATGGTCCCGGGTTCAAACCCTGCCCGCTCCCATCCCCCGTCGTCCTGCGGGAGGTTTGGACTAGGAAATAACTATCTTCAACTCTGAAGGAATTTCCGAAACATGTAAAACATTTTACAAAACATTTTCTCTTTTTATCTAAGTCCATCTCTCTCTCTTTCTCTCTATGTCTGTCTAATTCCATGTCTGTCTTTCTTTCTCTCTCTCTCACTCTGTCTAACTCCCTGTCTATCTGTTTCTCTCTAATTCCATCTATCTCTCTCTAATTCAATCTATCTCTCTCTCTAATTCCATCTATCTCTCTCTAATTCCATCTATCTCTCTAATTCCATCTCTCTCTCTCTAATTCCATCTCTCTCTCTCTCTCTAATTCCATCTCTCTCTAATTCCATCTCTCTCTCTCTCTCTCTCTCTCTCTCTAATTCCATCTATCTCTCTAATTCCATATCTCTCTCTAATTCCATCTCTCTCTCTCTCTAATTCCATCTCTCTCTCTCTCTAATTCCATCTATCTCTCTCTAATTCCATGTATCTCTCTCTCTAATTCCATCTCTCTCTAATTCCATCTCTCCCTCTATCTCTAATTCCATCTATCTCTCTAATTCCATATCTTTCTCTAATTCCATCTCTCTCTCTCTCTCTCTCTAATTCCATCTATCTCTCTCTAATTCCATCTCTCTCTCTCTAATTCCATCTATATCTCTCTAATTCCATCTCTCTCTAATTCCATCTCTCTCTCTCCATCTCTAATTCCATCTATCTCTCTCTCTAATTCCATCTATCTCTCTCTAATTCCATGTATCTCTCTCTCTAATTCCATCTCTCTCTAATTCCATCTCTCCCTCTATCTCTAATTCCATCTATCTCTCTAATTCCATATCTTTCTCTAATTCCATCTCTCTCTCTCTCTCTCTCTAATTCCATCTATCTCTCTCTAATTCCATCTCTCTCTCTCTCTCTCTCTCTCTCTAACTCCTTGTCTGTCTGCTTCTCTCTCTCTCTCTCTCTCACCCCCTCTCCGTAGTGTTATCTGCCCATTAACAATGCACTAAGCACTTGTACACAAAGCCTTCACTTTCCTTGATCTCTCCTCCAGATAGACATAGAGCAGTGCTTTTGTTGGCGTCAGACGTACAGCAACATCCGTCAGAGACTTTCTTCTTTTTCGATTTGACAGACTAAAAAGCGACTAAAGCTTTTAATATCCTCTATACCTCAAACGTCTGGCAAGTTTGAGTCAAAGATTTTGATCATAGATATCAAACACATTTCACTTCGAAAGGCGCACACAAAATGAATAGGAAATGTTAAGGAATTTAAAAAAAAACGGAAGAAAAAATGAAGATTTAGAGCAATGGTTCGGTAAAAAATACAATAGGAAATAAAGAGGAAACGAAAAGTAGGCGTTGGCCGGATTTCCGGTTTCTCTTTATGTTGTGTTTACGACTAACATAAACCAATCAATTTGAGGCTCGTGTCATGGGCAGAAACCTGGGTAGGGTACACTAAGATCTATTAAATATGTACCTGCCATGAAAGTAAGGAAATAACCCTAAGCATCTAGCTAGAGATCTCAGAAGGACTTAAGTCCCTTCACCTATTACTTAGTCATGAGTTTCCCAAACTGTGCTACCCGCTACCCTGGTGTTCCGTGAGGCCTAAAGAGGTGTTCCGTGAGGCCTGAAGAGGTGTTCCGTGAAGCCTGAAGAGGTGTTCCGTGAGGCCTAAAGAGGTGTTCCGTGAGGCCTGAAGAGGTGTTCAGTGAGGCCTGAAGAGGTTTCCGTGAGGCCTGAAGAGGTGTTCCGTGAGGCCTGAAGAGGTGTTCCGTCAGACCTGAAGAGGTGTTCCGTGAGGCCTGAAGAGGTGTTCCGTGAGGCCTGAAGAGGTGTTCCGTGAGACCTGAAGAGGTGTTCCGTGAGGCCTGAAGAGGTGTTCCGTCTGGCCTGAAGAGGTGTTCCATGAACACCTATAATAATTAACTAGTAGGCCCCCGTTTGAATTAACCCTTCTAAAAATATAAGCAAAATGTTCCTCTAAATACTCCGAATGTGTGAAGTGTTCCGTTCAGAGAATAGCTTAGGAAATTCGAATGATGATGAACCATTGGGGCACCACACATGATCTGTAGACCGTATTTCTCCATTCCTGTATACCTCGTCTTTTTTTTCCCCTGAAAGTTGGTCTTTGTGAGCCCTGGAGACCTTATAAAGCTTTAGTGTGAGTTTTCTTTTACTGTGGTTAGCATATCATGGGACCCGATTGCTAGCATGATCCTGTTTCGAATTTCCTTAATTGTGATGCGGTCTTTGTAGGTAATACCTAGGATCCTTCTATAGTATCTCAAGTCCATTAATAGAATCACTCTCTCTAGTTCTGCAGTCACCGTCCAAGATACGCAAAAGGATGGCAATGACCAAGAAGCGTTTTAATGTTAGTGCCTCTGAAGATTATTTTAATCTTTGCAAGTGCTGCTGTGGACTGTGCAGTTCTGGCCAGTAGTTCAGGTTTGGTTTCTTTTTCGTCTAAATTAATAGCTCCTAGGTATAGGAATGACATTTACCAGATTTCGCCTCCAGTACTGATGTCTTGCTTGCTATTAGTCACAATATGTGTCTATTTTTTTTTTGTTGGCATTGATTTGCATACCAAATGTTGTGGAAGTCTTTTCAATGCGTATCCTCAAATTAAAGCGGTAAAGCGCTTGGCTTTCGAACTTAGGTCCCGGGTTTGAATCCCAGTGAAGACTGGGATTTTAAAATCTGGGATCTTCGGGTGCCTGCGAGTCTACCCAGCTCTAATGGTTACCTGACATTAGTTGGAAAGTATAGGAGTAGTCGTTGTGCTGGCCACATGACAACCTCGTTAACTGTGTGCACAGAAACAGATGAACTTTACATCATTTGTTATATAGACCACAAGGTCTGAATTTCTGAAAGGAGAACTTTTACTATTTACCTTTTGTCCCGCCAAGACCATTCTGACATTCGCAAAGCGCAAGTTTTTCTTTTTCCGCCACTAGTAGCATGGTGTAAAAGTGGAGCTATTATAATTTAGGCTTTAATTAAATGATCAGAATTACATGCTTTATATAAGGCGTCATGCTAAAATATGTTTCTTTCTTAATGATCAATGTGGTGCAAGGACGCTATTCGACCTTCACAGAGACACACACAGACTCACACAGACACATACAAAGACACATGGACTCACAGAGACACACACAGACTCACAAAGACACACACAGACTCACACAGACACATACAAAGACACACGGACTCAAAGAGACACACACACAGACTCACACAGACATATACAGAGACATACACAGACTCACAGACACATAAAAAGACACACACAGACACACACAGACACACACAGACTCACGCAGACACATACAAAGACACACGGACTCACAGAGACACACACAAAATCACACAAACACATACAAAGACACACACAGACTCACAGACACCTACAGAGACACACACAGACTCACACAGATACACACAAACTCACACAGACACACAGGCTCACACAGACACACACAGAGACACACACTGACTCACACAGACACAAGCTTCAGACATTATGATCCGTGAAGAATTAAAAGTACTGAATCAATACTGATACGTCTACATTTATAACTATTTACTAACTCTCTCTAAGGTAGTCTCTGTCAAATTCTAGTCTCTGTCAAAGTTGGCTATTGAGATGATGACCTAAAGGGAGCAGAGAAAATCATTGCTAGGTATTTGTAAGTGTGAGTACAAATACAAGACAATCATTGGCGAATCAGGTACCTTGCGATGTGTTTATCAAATGAGCCTGCTTTGGACGCCAATTAAAATCCGCACGGGGCGTCGACATCACTGCTGGAGACGATGTTTTTATTGCTGCGCGATTAGAAGTTTATCCACAGACGATAGAGGTAGTGACGCCATGATGGGGCGTACGTTCCCGCCGTAAATCAGAAATCACGTGCTGGGTCATGTGCTTTCTTTTTCTTTTCAGACGACTTCATGTAATCCCAGCAGGTGGCGAAGTGATATGATTAAAGTCTTCGCAATAATGGACTGTAAACAATATTGAGTCGTGCTATACAATAGAAATAAATTATAAATCTGTGTCACCTAAGATATAGATCAAGAGTGTGACTGACTAGATTAGGGCAATAGTGTTATGGAGTGTGTGTGTGTGTTTCTATGATGACGGCGGGTAGAGGTTAGCTATGCAGTTTGAATGGTGCAAGATAAGCGTCATTGTCGTCAGCTGTCGTAGAAAGGGGAGATGACTCCAGATCGCCAGACTGTAAAGACGTGTGTTTGATTTCGTACAGAATACCTTTTGATATTATTACCCAAGTCTACTCCATTGATTTCATTGTATCTGAAGCTAAATTAGTTTATATTGTAAAAATAGTTCTATTTAGTTTTGTTCACTCAGAAGTTATTCAAGTTGTTTGTAATTGTATAAGTTAATATATAATACGGATGCCTTGTCGTGCGGTTTGCGCGCTGGACTGTCGTTCAGATTTATCCATGGTCCAGGGTTCAAAACCTGCCCGCTCCCATCCCACGTAGGCCTGCAGGAGGTTTGGACTAGGAAGTAATTATCTTCAACTCTAAAGGGACATCCGAAACATGTAAAATATTTTACAAACATTTTACGCCTACAGCGATTTTGTTTTCTTGCAGAACTATGGTGCTGCTAGTCAACGACCGTGGAAAAAAAAGCCATGGAAAATGCTCCCTGCCTTTGCTATTCGGCATGCTACTTAATAGTTTAAGATTTCCTAATGTGTGTCTCTACGTACATTCGAAAGTATCCAATGTGGAGTCATTGTGCATGCCCAATCGAAGCTAATTTTTGTGTGCATTTACTTTTACAAGGTCCTTATCAAAGTTTCAACAGCAGTGCTCCTATCTGTCACATTATGAACACAACATTTTTTTTTCCCATTTTATGGGCCAAACGGGTGTGCCTACATATTGATCCACAAACTGATTAACAACAAGACTCACCCTTGATGCCGTTCGGGTGACTTATTTATTCACACTCACACAGAGTGGCGCAGCTAAGAATTAGGAGGTCATGCATTTTGACATTCGACATCTTGACATGAGATAATGGCGTAATATTTAATGTAAAAAACTAATTTCGGACACTCGTTTGGGGGAACCCCTCAAGTGGAGGCCCCCGGGGGGGGGGGTTCAAATTTGGCCTTCTCCCCTCCCCACCGAGGCTACGCCACTGCTCTCACAATCAAAGATACGCAAGTCATTGGTTGCCCTGGTGGGTCGCCTCCTCTTAACTGCCCTAATTGCATACTACTATAATACTAATTGGGGCGTGGTGGTCGAACGGTTAAGCGCTTGGCTTCCGAACCTGAGGTCCTGGGTTCGAATCCCGGTGAAGACTGAGATTTTGAATTTCGGGATTTTTAAGGCGCCCATGAGTCCACCCAACTCTAATGGGTTTAGTTTAGGTTAGGGTTTAGACTTTAGTTGGGGAAAGTAAAGGCGGTTGGTCGTTGTGCTGGCCACATAACACCCTGCTCGTATAACCGTTGGCCAAAGAAACAGATGACCTTAACATCATCTGCCCTATAGATCGCAAGGTCTGAAGGGGACACTTTACTTTTTACTATAATACTAATTGGCTCCTTTACCCCTACTCCTCTCTGTTCCCGCCCCCCGAGTTAAAAAATGTCTGTGTAGCTCAATTTAAAATGAAATTTTTATTGTTATTGTTAGAACGGGGAGCCACTCGCCTTGACTGTTTACAAGCAACCAAGTCACACGTGACTTCTCTGCATAGCCTTATGGTCTCAGCAAGCAACAAACACACAAACTGTTTTAGTAACAAGGGAGGTAATCAAGTATTTTATCTACACCCGAGTTCAGCGCCCTGATGCAAACAAAACTGATGAGATGGTAAAAGTCACAGTAGAAAATGTCTTGTGTATGTTTGTCTTCCACAGTCTGTTGTCTTGGTAGACTTCTGTTTCACACACACACCCTTATGTATCGTTTCCAAGGGCGTGTCCACCTTAAGATGAAAGATCTTTACACTGCTAATTACCCCCTGTTACCTGCTTGTCTAGTGGACCGTTGGGGCACCAAGCAAGACATGTAGACCGTCTTTCTCCATTCCTCTCTATCCTTTACACTGCTAATTACCCCCTGTTACCTGCTTGTCTAGTGGACCGTTGGGGGCACCAAGCAAGACATGTAGACCGTCTTTCTCC
>JADKLZ010000687.1:2948091-2962714 GCA_021533235.1 Biomphalaria straminea
TTGTTTAGTATCTCATATGGACATTCTTTAGTCACATTATGAGGACCTCTTGTTTAGTATCTCATATGGACATTCTTTAGTCACAATATGAGGACCGCTGATCTAGTATCTCATATGGACATTACCTAGTCCTAGAGCCCAACACTTTGAGCTCGATACCTAGCCCAGAGGTCTACCGTGTACGTAACTTGAGGTCATATCAAGGCTACAGACAAGAGAGTCGTCCGTAGCTACTCCAAACGCTGAGAGTAAATATCCCCAAGGGAGACGCCTCTGTTTTTTTGTGCCATACCATATGGGGCGCTGGGGGGTGTCAAGGAGAGAGGGCGGACAAAGATCACGACCCTTGGGCTGCAGAGTGAGAAAAGATTTTTATTCGTTACATTTCGACGAGACGGTGCAGAGAATTTGTATAGCGTGCAGACTTCTGGGGGAAATGTTCAACTTCCGATATAAATCTTATCTCTTGTTGTCTAAGTGTCGGAATATTTATCTTACATTGGGGCGTGTTGACATGCGGAGTGCTGATGGGATTGATAAATGTACAATGATACACAGAAAGATACATATGTATTGTGCATAGGTGTATACTATACACTAAAAACAGACCTGTCAATTCTAGTAACATGCCTCTGCCTCTGCCTCTGACGCCATATCAGGTAACTAACCGCCACATTCTGTTTTAATACAAACTTGGCCAGATAATTCTGAAAACATCAAACTGATAACTGTTTGTTTTTTTTTATTGTCAACAGAGAACATTTGAAACCTAATTTTGTCTGTCACTTTTGTGTAAACTTTTGCACGTGCGAATGAACTTCTGTTTCTTTGTGTCAACACACACACACACAGGAAAAGATGGAGGATTCATTTTTATCGGACAACGTCCGGAGTGGCAACATTTGATGAGGAATGTTTAGTGCAGTATCTAAGCCACACAAGTCCTGAATATTTAACAAGTTAATCATGCTGATTGTCATTGTTAAAACATTTTACAAATTTCGTGCACTGGTCACCGTTATTTCTCTGTACTAAAGGTGACCAGTGCACTAAGTTATAGAGTTATGTGACCAGTGCACTAAGATATAGAGTTATGTGACCAGGACACTAAGTTATAGAGTTATGTGACCAGTGCACTAAGTTGTAGAGTTATGTGACCAGTGCACTAAGTTATAGAGTTATGTGACCAGTGCACTAAGTTATAGAGCTATGTGACCAGTGCACTAAGATATAGAGTTATGTGACCAGTGCACAGGCCAGACACGACTGTCTGTACAGACATAACAGAACAGAGTACGATGTATTGGTGCCTTTTTAAAGAAAGATTTCAGCACTCCATGTTGTTACGTCACAATATTGCTTGCTTGAGTATTTCCTTATTTGTAATTATGGATTTATGCAGATTTACTTTCCTTACTCTAACCCAACACACTCTTTTCCAATAAAAATTAAAGTTCCCGTTTCAGATCTTGCAGTCTATAGGGCAGACGATGTCAAGGTCATCTGTATCTGTAGCCCAAGGTTAACGAGGGTGTCATGTGGCCAGCACAGCGACCAACCGCCTTTACTTTTTACCTGCTAGTGTGAGGTACCCAAAAATGCTGGGTGGCGCCCAAAGCGCTTTACCGCTCATCCACCGCGCATCATTAAAATAAAATAAGCACACAAAAATGTCTTACATTTAAAATATTAACATTTAAAATTTAATAATTCCTAACAAAAAATTAACTAGGATAATTATATTTTTTTTTGTAAAGATATTACCTCTTTTTCTGAAGCAGTAGTATTAACATTATACGCCCTTTATCCTCTGACCGAAAAACGTTACGGTTGTTTGCAGTCTGGCAATTAATTAAAAAGCAGTCCTTCAAAATGACTTTCATTTGTATTTCATTGTGGTGCCGGTATCAGTATAAATGCCAAAAGCTTTCCCTAACAGAGTACCTTAGAAGTGACTTATGTCACCTGACTTCTTCCAGACATCGTAAGTCAAAGTAAACATTGCCAGCAGTAAACAAGAAGAAAAAAAAAAACACTTAGTATTCAGGATAAGACATTTATACTTAGACCTCTTGTGGACATTGGTTACCGTTCTTGACTAGTTTAGACTCGACTAATTGGTAACTTCGAGCATTGGTTAATGAAGTTAATAGATCGTTAAAACAAACAGCCAAAGTTTACTTTCACTTACTGCAAACTTCTGGTAGATACGCCCCTAAAAGATTAAGCATTAAGTTTTTTTACTTGGTAGTAAGAAACCAATTTTTTTTGTTTTGTTTAGCAATACTTTTTTTCTTGTATTATCACATGTATATTAGCTACTGGTAGTAAATAGATTTAACTTTGACAAAGCTTATATCAACTCAATCTATGTGTTTTGTACAAAGTGTGTACACCTTATTGCTCACACTCCCATTTTCGGATCAAGCTGTTTAATAGAAACAAAGGAAACTAATACTTAAGTATTCACATATATGGCTAAATATGTTGGGTTTAGTCCTATTAAATAATTGTTAGTACTATTTGTCCCTTGATATTTTCTCCTAGGTACCTGATACTACCAGATCGGGACCTAAGGAGCACTAGCAGCTGGATTTAAAATAATTTAAATGTTAATTAGGTTTGGCACCACGTGAATATAAACTTTCATGTCATCTTGGCCACTCAAGTCTAATTTGCAAGTGTTATGTAATGCTAAATGGTATCTTTAAATTTTGTTTTTGTGCTTGTTGTTTTTAAATTGTTCACATTCCTGGATAACATTTTCAGCAAATGTTTTCCATGACTTGCAGATATAATCTACATTTTATCTCAAGTTAAAAAAACAAAAAGAAAACAAACTAAAGTGAGGGGAAAAGACTGGCCACAATCGGGTATTCTCGGTAGCAGTCCTCACCGGCAACTTGTGAAACAGGAAGTACGGCGATCTGAGCATGCGCAGTGTCAATCTTCAAGCCAACTCACACAGTTGCAGTTAAGTTAATCTTGGGCTTTATCTTTAACGCTCGGAGACGTCGGCCATTTTGTGTGCTATCTTTGCGATGAAGGCGTATCTGTGATTGGGCGTATCACCGGGTTTCACTTACGTCTGGGCGTAATTAATACAAAGTGTTGTAGCCGTAGTTGTCGTAGTCGATGTCTGAACTAATTACTGTAGTTTGATGTGATTTGAAGGTAGACTTTGGTTTTGGTATCTAAAATGCATAAATTTAGGTGTCAGAAGTGGGGAAGGTGTTAAGGTTAAGTTTAAAAAAAAATATTACAAAATAAAATGAATATTTTAGGCTCCGTATAAGAGTTCATAAGTCACTCTTTAATAAAGCGTGATGCTACCACACTAGTCGAGGCGCCATATTGAGATTTGTGAGATCTTCAGGAAATGAAGGAAAGACAAGTGTATATGACCTACGACCTTAAACAGATAACCAATCCGATTAGACCCCCACAGTTCGTGTTGGCAAAGAGTGTTTCCATGTCCAGTGAAAGAAAGATGAAACTTCTGCTCGTGTTGAAATAAGATAACTAGATATAAACACTGACCACCATAATAGGCATGCACTAGCCAGACTACATTACAAATAACTATGCAAATAAAGTGTAAATAAAGTGCAAAAAGAAACTTAAGGACACTACAGTCTTTTTGTGCAATTTCTAGCGGTACCGAAAAGTTTGCCAGATTAGCATTACTTGCAGATTGCTTCTAAGTTTGAGAAGATAATTCGCTTCTAGCAAAAAAACTGGTGAAGACGCTAATTCATCTTGCGTCAAAGCGAACTAAAACTGGCATAGAAACATCCGAAGACTGCCTACTTCATGAGCTTCCGACAGACTGACAACAGTAAAGACGCGTGTAATAGGGGAGGGGTGAAAGCGAGTATAAGTGGATGAGAGAATCGGTGCCTCGTTAAACGATTCAGATTTTTTTAATACTTCGATAAAAGGAATAATATTCGCGTATGAAACCAAAGAGCCGCGGATTCACAGCTAAAGAGCCTCATGTGGCTCGCGAGCCGCAGGTTGCCGACCCCTGGTCTATAGAATACTTTTGTAAAAAAAATATAATTTGTAAAATCATTTTTACTCCTGTCTCTCTCTGTCTGCCTATGTCTCTCTCTATGTTGTGTCTGTCTGTCTCTTCTGTCACATATATTTATATTTTAATAGGTCAGTGCATATGATGAAGTCTACTATCACAGTGTTAAACTTTAACTATCAACAAATCCACACGTAGTAAGGGAGATAAGAGGTGACTCCACGCAATATTTTATCTTCTCATAATCCGAAGTTTCCCTCAGTGCTTTCCCTTTCGGTTTGTATAGAACAAACCTTTTCTCAACCTTTTCTGCTCGGCGACCCCTTTTTACACTATCCTACTCTACCTAGACCCATTCCCCCCCCCCGCGCACACTTAAAGAGATAGAAGAATAGACAAATACAATCCTTATTTTCGATGGTTTTAGGCGAACCTGCAAAATAACCCAACGACCCCCCCCCCCCCCCCAAGGGATCACGACCCACAGGTTGAGAGCCCCTGGCAGCAGTTCTCAGCCTTTTAATCTGGGCGACCCCTTTTTACAATACCCCACTCTGTCGAGAGCCCCCCCACACACACACACACACACACGCAGCAATAGAATAATAGACAAAAAACATTCCATTTAGGGGTCTAAGGCAACCCCTGGCAAATCGTCCATCGACCCCCAAGGGCCAAGGGGTAGCGACACCAAGTTGAGAACCCCTGTGCTAGTGTATTGGTTCGCATCGCAAATTACAAATTAGTTAATATAATATTATTTTTTTTATTCAGATTATATATTCGTTTACAGTAACACACAAGACAAACAGATTAACGTATCCACGTCCAGACCATATAATACTGTTGAGCAGTGAAGGTTATTGAGGGGTTGTATATAGTTCAAGATTAAATACACTGCGTTCTGGAGGTCATTTTCATTATGTGAGCTAGCAGGGCGCAATCATCGGCATAGAGAAGCTCCGTTATGACCATCTCCTTTGTTTTTGTGTGGGATAGTAGACGTCGGAGATTAAACACGTTGCCGTCAGAACGAAACCGGATGTAGATGCCTTCATGCAATCGCTGCCTCATTTGACCCCGCATTACGCCAAAGAAGATAGCGAACAGAGTAGGGGCAAGTACACAGCCCTGCTTCACGCCATTTTCTATTGGGAAGTGATCAGAAAGAGCACCATTGTGTCTGATCTGGCCTCTCTGTCCGACGTGAAACTGCTTGAGGATGGATAGGAACGTAGGTGGGCACCCCAGCTTAGCCAAAATCCTCCACAAACCATCGCGACTGACCGTGTCGAAAGCCTTGGTGAGATCCACAAAAGCTGCGTACAGGTTTAGGTTCTGCTCTTTGCATTTTTCCTGTAACTGTCGCAGAACAAATATCATGTCAGTTGTACCTCTACCGGCTCTGAAACCACATTGGCTTTCAGACAAGACCTCATCCACTAAAGACTGGTTTAGTCGGTCGAGCAACACTCGAGCAAAGATCTTTCCTGCTACCGACAGAAGTGTAATGCCTCGATAGTTGGAGCAGTTAGACTTGTCACCCTTTTTGTATAGGGATATGATTACGGAGTCTCTAAGTTCAGGTGGGACCACGCACTTATCCCAGCATAGAGCGAACAAGTCTGTTAGCCTCTCGGTTAGGGCGACACCACCCATTTTAAATATTTCCGCAGAAAGTCCAACAGAGCCAGGTGCCTTGTGTCTTTTGAGTTTAGATATTACTGTCTCAATTTCTTCAGATGTCGGTGGGTCGTCGAGCTCCTCTCTTATGGTTTTCTGAGGGACATTTGCCAGCGATTCCTCCGATACGTGCCTTTTATCACCAAACAACGTACTGTAGTGTAAACGAATTTGCCTACGCTGCCACCTCTTTCAGCCTATCTATAAACCTCGGGAAAACAGAAGTCATGTTCCAGAAGTCACCCAATGAAACATACTCAGCACCAAGGATCACAGTAAACGGACAGCCCCTTAACGTGGTAGACCACTTCACATATCTTGGTAGCATAGTGTCAAATGACGCCTCACTTTCAAGGGAAGTTGATAACCGTCTGGCCAGGGCCAGTAACGCCTTTGGACGCCTACAGGCGAGAGTTTGGAAGAACAAATCGATTCGCCTTACTACAAAAATAAATGTCTACCAGGCGATGGTTCTCTCAACCCTCCTATATGGCTCTGAGACATGGACACTATATAGAAAACAGCTAAGACTCCTTGAGCGCTTTCACCAAAGATGCTTGCGCTCCATCATGGACATACGATGGCAAGGCCGCACTACAAACAGCGATGTCCTTGCGAACGCCGGTATGGACTGTATAGAGGGACTTCTTATGGTCCGACAGCTACGCTGGGCAGGGCACGTATCTCGTATGGGAGACGAACGTATGCCAAAGGCAGTCTTTTTTGGTGAGCTAAAAGGTGGTCGACGTAACAGAGGCGCCCCACGGAAACGCTTCAAAGACCAGCTTAGGCGTCAACTTTCCTTGGCTGACATAGAAGAGAGCACCTGGCTGCATGCGGCGTCGGAACGAGACAGCTGGAGGTCACTCACAAAGGCCACGGGATACACATTTGAGACCAAAAGAAAATCTGCCGCCGAGGACAAACGCAGACGACGAAAAGAAAATCTAAACCGACCACCTGCGGACAATGGTTTTGTTTGACCTGGATGTGGCAAAATATGTAGATCACAGCTGGGATTGCACAGCCACGGGAAACATTGTATTCCTTACTAATCTCCGGACTCGAAGACAAGCTATGACTCTATAATTGATTAAATATTGGTTACGATAGATATAAAGTAGTAGAAATAGGAACACACGAGTTAAATTATGATGATTTTTAAATACAATATAATAATCTTGTTGCCTTTGTAGATAATGTAGAATCCATGCTAAAAAATAAGAAATTAGAATATGATGCTGTTTAAGATAATTTCAATTCATTGAAACAATTATTTTTGGCAAACTAAGAATCTCTTTATACAATATGTTGTCATGAACAT
Organism: Biomphalaria straminea; assembly: GCA_021533235.1. Lineage (NCBI taxonomy): Eukaryota > Metazoa > Mollusca > Gastropoda > Planorbidae > Biomphalaria > Biomphalaria straminea. The sequence goes on from JADKLZ010000687.1 coordinate 2,955,132, forward strand.
TTCAATCATATTCTAACTCCTCTCACGATAAGGAATCTCCTCAAAAAATGTTGGCTTATCTCCCATTGTTAAAGCATCGAGGGTTGTAAATAAGTCACCGGATCTCGCTTCTTCCAGTCCACCTTTTCCATCACGGAGTTCCATCATCGCTATCTGCTTCTGTTTCCTTTTAAGAGGCATTGGTCTCCCGCCATTGTTCCTTGATGAACAGAGGAGATTACGCTCTTGACCTAATTTGTATGTAGGTCATACCAGTGGGATCAGACTCGGTTGGAAAGTAAACATTAGTTTACGAGTTCGTGCTCTAGGGTCAATACTGTCGACGTCGCTAATGCATCACCGGCTTACTGTGTAACCGCGTGGTCAGAACATTGATGGCTGCCTGGTCGTATGCTCGCTGTACCTTAGTTCTGTCGTTTTGATGGTCCAGGGTTCAAGACCTGCCCGCTACCCTTCCCGGTCGTCTGCGAGAGCTTTTGATTTGGAAGTAGATTATCTTCAACTTTGAAGGTACATCTAAGATTTAAAACGTTTAACATTTTACAAGCAACTTCATGTGGTCGCACCATCAGCATCATCAGCATCGTCAGCATCGTCGGTCCCCAGCTAACAAACACCATCACGTCTGGTCGTGCTAAGTGATATGAACTGAGTGACGTTCCCCAGTGACTTTCACCTGTCCAAGACGAAACATGGCGATGCCGCGAGGGAGTTAATGCAAACACAACATCTGACTCCACGGTTGAATGACTGCAGGTAAGACTTGAAAGAATGGATAGAAGACTGGAACTTATTATTATAGCTTTTATATAGCGCTACTTTCATGCTTATAGCATGCTCAGAGCGCTTTGGTCCAATCTCATTTGTGGACCAGTGGGGGGGAGGGGGTATCTAGGAGTTGGTTTCCCGTGCTGCCTTTGGGCGGCTCAGTAAACACAACTCTGCCCGAGTCGGGTGTCGAACCTCGAGCCCCCTTCTAGGTAGCCAAGCCAAGGCCGCACTTAGCCTCTCGACCACGCTTCCCACTTATGTCTGAATAAAACAAAATGCTCTTAAGATTCTTGAGGAAAAATCTGGTAGCTACACGGAGCTGTGATGGTTACATTATAGGAATATGAGACAATCTTCTTATGGTAAGTGATGCTCTCGGCCACTTGTAGCGAGTGGACCCAGGACCGGGGGCGGCGCGCAGTGTACGTGGTATGGTCGACTAGGCCCAGTGAGTCACAAATGGCCACTACCGTTGGAGGACCTCAGACAGGACACGGGTTGGGGAATCGCATGTCCCGGCCTGGTTTTTGGATAAAAACCTTTCTAACAATCAACGGGATAATGGCGCCCTCGTAGGCGTCGATTCCATAGTGGAGTTCATTGAAGATAGCAACGAATAGGTCGTCTATTTCAACATCATTCAAACATGTCTACGATTTGTTTATGTTTGAGTTTTATTAATGAGTAAGAAGTGTAATATTTCGATAGCAATTTTTTTTCTAATAGAACTCATTTCAGAGTAAAAAAAAATTGGTAATAATCATAGTTTTTTTCAATTTGTAATAAATATTAAATATAAGACGATGTACATTGAAAGATTAGCTGGGGAAAGTAAAGGCGCTTGATCGTTGTGCTGGCAACATGACATCCTGACCGTTAACCTCCGGCCATAGAAACAGATGAATTTAACATCCTCTGCCCAATAGATCGCAAGGTCTGAAAGGGAAAACTACGTATATGTGACGAAATAGAGCAGCGAGATTCATAACAAACGAATATTCACATTTCACTAGAGTAACACCTTTAGTAAAATCACTAAATTTAGAAAGCCTTCAGGATAGAAGACTTAAGAGTAAAGTAGCAATTATACAAAAAACACTGAACCATAATCTCCAAATACAAAAACAAAACTTAATAAAATACTCAGAAAGAAACAAAGATAAAGGCACATTACTCGTCCCATATGCTAGGACAAATCTGTACAAATGCTCTTTCTTCCCTAGTGCCATTAGAGCATGGAATGGTTTGCCTGAGATATCCAGGAAAACCAGTGACTTGGCAGAATTTAAGTCACTGGTAAATATGCATGACTGAATGCATGACGCGTAGGACGTAATCATCTTCTTTTTTGAAGTAACGTCTGTATTATATAAGATAAGAAGATAAGTAGTCAAGGATTAATTTTGGGTTTCCCTCCCTTGCTAGCCTCTACACTAATGCAGTAGTAATGCTTCAATACACACATTGACTTAACACAACACACATCCAGTGGCGTAGCATCTATGGCGCGAAGGGGGTCCAATGAACCCGGGCACACGGGTACCTTGCTACGCCACTGCAAACATCTTTAGCATGTTGTGAACACATTCTCACGGACGAGCTACACACACATGTAAAGATAAGAACAGAAACTGATGCTATAATTCCTATTTCTTTGATATGTGACTTTCTTACCTTCTGAATACCAAAGTCACACCCGCTAAGTCACTGACACATTTATCGAAGCTACATTGGCTGACAAGTTAACCATACGATTATATACAGTACTTTTTTGTGTGTGACGTTACTCACCGGTACGGCGTACAGGCACCTTAACTTTTACTACTAATTTAGGCAATCCATCACTGCGTACCGGCACCTATTTTTTTTTTTATAATAAAGCACGGATGATATATATCTACTACTGACTACAGAAAAGCGATATAAAAGATACTTTAACAATAGGCTACTAATATACTAATGTTTAGATCTATAAATAATCTTAAGATCTTCCGGATTCAGGTAATCTCTGCGCAATGCCTTAACTTTCCCCCATCTATCAACATAGCCATCTGTTAGGTTTGGGTCTGTTACAATAGACTTCAAAATGAACTGACATCAGCCCAACGGGCTATTTAGTTTACTGCCTGATCTCAGAGGTATAAGGTAGTAGAAGGGGAGGTAGAGGGGTAGATTCTTGAGAACTCTCAAGAGAGGGGAACAGAGAATTCTTGACAACTCTCAAAGAGACTAAAGGAAGAAAAAAAAAAAACGACTAATGCGCTTGAATCAATCGACAGAAAGAGTTGTCGTTCGTTAGATCACAAGGTACACACTAAAATTAAAAATAGTTTGAGGGAAGTTCCGGTGTTTGATCCTTCCGTGCAGCAAACAAACAATTCGCTCATTAACTTCAGAGATAGCAGATGTTCAAGTTAACTATATTACATTCTTTATGCATCCTTATGTAGCAGCTTTACGTAAGAAAAACAATCATGTAGTTCCTATATTGATTTAATGCTTAAGTTAAATCACTCAATTGTAAAATGTTCTATTTTTTTATTACAACTTGCGAATTCTTCAGGGGGTCAAAAATAAAAACTTAGGTGGACACTGACCTCGAAAACGGCTCCATCGATTTTCCTAGAATTTTGCTGTTTATAAAGGCCCTGTGTCTTTAGGATAAAGAATGACTAATTAGTTTCGATTTCCAAATTCTGGTTTTTGTCTTTATACATTTTCAAAATATAATTTTCTTAAAAGAAATGTGTAGTAAACAAGGAGTGGGATTGATCTAGGAGAGAGTGATCTGTAAATATGTTAAGTTGTATGTTCCAGAATAAAGGCAACTGATAATTAAAGGGACTCGTTATTTTTACAAAGCTTTTATCAACTCTGTCTGTCTGCCTGTCTGTCTATAGTGTACACATTTTTAACATGTTATATCTCTCACATTAATTTTCGGATGAAGCTAAAATTTGACACTATTTTTTGTTGTACTAAGAAAGTATGAATCAATTTAAAAGATAATTAACCAATTATTCAATTATATATATATATATATATATATTATACTAAAAAGATAAATAATTCTGTCAGTATGAAGAGGTATTTAGATACCTGGGGGTTTATCCCCTGAGATAATTATACATGTAATTTCTCTCTAACTCTTCTCCAATCAAGTTGAATTGAAAAAAAAAACTACCTAACAAAACCGGTATCGATAAGGAAATTTACCAATTAGTCAATTACATATTGGTAACTAGCTGTTCACGTTGGTATCTTAAAAGCAAAACATGTCTAGATTTTTTTAGAGAGAGTTGTGAATTTGGATAACCTTTTTTTTTTTAAATTATTTTTATATTCTTCAACACAGATAATACCCGATAAGTACAACATCTACAGATTCTGAAACCGTGAAAAGTCTGCAGACTATAGAACAGCTTCTGTAAGATATCTTACAAGATAATGTCTCAACAATCGAGTTCACAATACCAAAGATACCTAGTAAAAAGAAACAGCAGCACTGATGAATAAACAAGTCGGAAAATTCAAGAGGCTGGAATTACTAAAAAGAGACATGAGGCCCCCCTAACAAAAAAAAAAAAAAGGCTTCGGGGGGGGGGGGGGGGGGCCCAAAAAAAAAAAGTGGTGCCTTTCCAATCAATGACTTCACCGAGATTTGAACCCAGGATCCCAGACTCGGAAGCCAAACGCTTAACCACTCAGCTTAAACGAGTATAGCTTATAGCCCTATAGCTTATAGCCCCTATAGCTTATAGCCCCTATAGCTTATAGCCCTATAGCTCATAGCCCTATAACTCATAGCCCTATAGCTTATAGCCCTATAGCTTATAGCCCTATAGCTTATAGCCCCTATAGCTTATAGCCCTATAGCTTATAGCCCTATAGCTTATAGCCCCTATAGCTTATAGCCCTATAGCTTATAGCCCCTATAGCTTATAGCCCTATAGCTTATAGCCCTATAGCTTATAGCCCTATAGCTTATAGATCGTAACCCCCTGGATGACAAGAGTGATCATCATGGAACCTCGATGGACGAACCATATAAAGACAGCAATGTCTGAGAGGGGAAATCTCCATGACCTACACAGTTGGTCTCGATGTAAATAGGTTAAATGTGATAAATCCTCGTGTGGAGTTTTTGATCTCCCATCGAGCGCCTCCCCAGGTGGCGGATAGGGGAACGCCCTCCAGATATGGTGGGTACCGGGGAAATAAAATACCCGGGGTGGACCAAAATCAAACCTGCTGCCTTGCAGGAAGTGGAGGGATCCACAAAGGCTAGGGCACCTTACCCGAAAATAAAGGCAGCTATCCAGAGAGCTGAAAGGGGCAGCCCCCCCAGATGGTTATGCACAGGGCTAACAACTCTGTCATATAAAAAAAAATTGTTACGAAAGCCTATACACACAAGAAAACCCGGACAGATCTCAACGGAAAACGACCTAGGCCTGGAAAAGGACATGATTTTTGTTTTGCGACATGGAATGTGCTAAGCCTTTATAGAGCAGGTGCGCTTGCCCAACTGACTGAAGTGTTAAAGAAATATAGGATACCCCTTATAGCCCTACAGGAAATCAGGTGGAAAGACTCAGACATTCTCAGAACCAAGGAGTATACTATATTTTATAGTGGTGGAAGCACTAACAACCTAGGTACTGGATTTGCTGTTAAAAAGGAAATGGTAGGTAATGTAATAGGATTCAAACCTGTAAGTGATAGACTCTGCTCACTACGTATGAAAGGGAAATTCTTCAACATATCATTTATCAATGTTCATGCCCCTACTGAAGATACAGATGATAACACAAAAGAAGCCTTCTATGATGGACTGGAAAGAATTTATGATGAAGCACCAAAGCATGATATCAAAATAGTCCTAGGAGATTTCAATGCAAAAATTGGAAAAGAACCAGCATTTAGACCAACCATTGGCAAAGAAAGCTTACATGAAGAGACTAACAATAATGGCATAAGATTAGTGGATTTTGCATCAGGAAAAGGAATGTCTATCTGCAGCACAAAATTCCAACATAAGAATATTCACAAGGTAACCTGGATCTCACCTGATGGCAACACCCAGAACCAAATAGATCACATACTCATAGATAAGAGGCATGGATCAGATATACTAGATGTAAGAAGTTTCAGAGGAGCAAATGCTGATTCAGACCACCTACTAGTAAAAGCTAAACTTAGACAAAGAATAAGCACCATACACAATTACCAAAGAAAGAGAGCACAGCAATATGATAGTCAAAAACTCACAAAGGACCCACTTGTGGCAGAAACTTACAGAATTGCACTCCAAACGCAACTAACAACATTAGAAAAGGACAGCGAAAATAACATAAATGAGCATTGGGAAATAATAAAGCATGCTATCAAAAGAACAGCAGAAGAGGTAGTTGGCTTTAAACAAAAGAAGGAGAGATTGGGATGGTATGATGATGAATGTAGAAAAATTATGGAAGAGAAAAACAATGCTCGAATAATAATGTTACAAAGAGAGACCAGAAACACAAGACAACAATACAATGAAGCAAGAAGAAGGGCCACAAAAGTTGTGAGAAAGAAAAAACGTGAATGGGAAAAGGCCAAGATTACTCATATTGAGGAACTAGCAAAGGAGCGAGATATGAGAGGAATGTATATGAAAATTAAAGATGAAAAGAACGGATTTCAAGCTAGGTCACACATGTGTGAGAATAAAGATGGTCAGCTTATTACAGAAAACAGCAGGGTCATTGAGAGATGGGCTGAATACTTTGAGGAGATTCTAAATACCACTGAAGATGGAGACAATGGAGAATATGAACTGCCATACGGAGGACCAGATCCCTTAGTGAACCCACCAACACTCATTGAAACATCAGAAATAATAAAGACCATGAAGAATCACAAAGCACCAGGAGAGGACCAAATTACAGCAGAACTAATTAAATTTGGAGGGAAAGACTTACATTCCCAAATACACAGACTAATATCAAGAATTTGGGAAGAAGAAGTAATACCAACAGAATGGGAAACTGCTCTTATAACCCCAATACACAAAAAAGGATCCAAGCTTAAATGCAGTAATTACAGAGGAATATCTCTACTAAATGTAACTTATAAGATCCTATCTAGGCTTATAACAAAGAGGCTTGGAAAATATTCAGAAGAAATCTTAGGTGACTACCAATGTGGTTTCAGACCCAATAAATCCACAACTGATCACATCTTCACACTAAGATGTATACTAGAAAAATGCCATGAATACAACATACCAATCCACCAACTCTATGTAGACTATAAAATGGCCTATGACAGTATCAGAAGGAAATATTTATATGACACCCTACAGGATTTTGGAATACCTAACAAGCTGACAAGACTATACATATGACATTAAACAACACAAAAAGTAAAGTCGTAATACAAGGAGAACACTCACGGGAATTTAGGATTAAACGAGGATTAAGACAAGGTGACTCACTTTCCTGCATGCTTTTCAATCTGACACTGGAGAGAGTTATAAGAAATGTACATATAAACACAAAGGGAACTATTACTAACTACTTCAGGAGAAAAAAAACGGGTCCGCAACCAACCGGGACAATATACAGCCAACCTCTACAATACCTTGCTTATGCCGATGACATTGCCTTATTGGGTAAAGAAACCTCTGACATCGCTAGAGCCTTCACACAACTAGAAGAAGCATCTCGACCAGCAGGACTTGAGGTCAATGACAGTAAAACCAAGTACATCTCAATGACAAGAAACAATCAAACAGAGGAACCATATATAAAAATCAAAGACCACAA
>JADKLZ010000687.1:3012029-3028321 GCA_021533235.1 Biomphalaria straminea
AACAAAATATTTGAATACATGGAATTTCTTTTTTTGGGGTTTGTACCTGACATTTGGGAATTTAAAAGTCTGAAGAATGTGACGTTTCGGAATAGAAGCTGTAGTCTAGAGTATAAGCTTTGATGTTAAAGAACATGATCATTAATATACATGTAAAAAAAATAATCTGTTCATTATATGTAATAAAAGAAAACATTTAATGGTTTGTCACAATATGCAAATCTTATATATCGTTTCTTATACATCGACGTTACTTCAAAAAATAAAATAATTACATTTTAAATGAATACAACTCTAATGAGTACTTTCATACGTCAGAACGGTCAAACATCTTCCCGAGTGATGTACCAACGTTCAGTTGACACTTTTTAGGCAAACAATTTGGCAAGTCTTTTGAAGTTCACTATGATCTTTTAATCTAGCCAAGTCTAGCCCATTACGAACGTGGATACTCAACTGCCTAGAGTGAAAAGTTAGTAAAGTTTCCATTTAAGACCTTGCCATCTATTGGGCAGATGATGTTAAGGTCCGCTGATTCTTTGGCCAACGGTTAAAAAGCAGGGTATCATGTGGCCAGCACAAAGACCAACGGCCTTTACTTTCCCCAACTTAAGTTAGATACTCATTAGAATTGGTTGGACTCGAAAGTCCGTCTTCTTTTCTTTTTCCTTGTACAGTTCCCTGAAGAAAAGTCTTTGCAAGCCTCGAAGACCTTGTACTATAGCCATAGAGGGTTTAAATTTCCGTTTTTGTAATAATAGTTAGCAGGTCATCGTGGGGTCCAATCGCAGTAGTAATCCTGTCTCTAATCTCTTGATTTGTGATTGGGTCTAAAATGTGATATCCAGAATCCTTCTGTGGCATCTGAATTCCATTGCTAGCATCTTCCACTTAGCTCTAAAGTAGCCTATATACCGATTGTGGCTATTTGAGCGCATCTGTCTGACTTTGGTGTTGAAGGCTATGCTTTTGTCACATGCGTATAATAGTTATTATTATTCCTGATTTTTAATTAGAAAAATATAATAAATTGAATTAAAGATGAATCAGAAACGTCAGTGTTCTGTCTAGCAGGACAAACAGTCTAGTCTTTTGTAGTGTCGGATTATTGTAGATATTTTGTAAGTGTGCAATACTGAGATCCTTGCACGAACAGGTATTCCCAGCATCTTTACAGCCATCAGACAACGCCGCCTGCGCTGGCTTGGACATGTTCGCCGGATGGAGGACAATCGCATACCGAAAGTCATCCTCTACGGACAACTTGCAACTGGCTCAAGAAAAACTGGTCGCCCCGACCTCCGTTACATAGATGTAATAAAACGCGACCTCAAATCAGTGAACATCAATACTGACCAGTGGGAAAACATAGCTCTAGACCGCACCAGATGGAGAGAGACAGTGACCAAGAAAGCTATGGACAGCGAAAGAGCATGGGCCTCAGCTCTGGAAGAAAAGCGGACAACGCGGAAAATGACCAGTTCCTCTACCACTGTAGCGAAGACCACCTTTACCTGCGATACTTGTGGACGGGAGTGTCTCTCCAAAATAGGGCTCCACAGCCACACGAGGAAGTGTGCGAGATGAACCATAGTCGTTCTACGACTGAGGAGGCCAATGATATTCTATTGCTATTTGTGTTATATTTGTATTATTAAATACATTTTATTTAAAAGGTTATATTACTATACGAAGTTCATGGAAAAGAGGGGAAGGGAGCCAATAAATTACCGCGCCCCTGGGGGCAGTTGTGCTCACTACGCTCATGGTTGGCAGTTGTATACTTTTCTCTTAGTTGCTTGTATTATAAGTTACAAAGTTGACAGGCAATTACCTTCTTTTTACTGAGCATAATAAAATAAAAATATATGTGGAACGTAGTTACCATTAAAATAATTAGCCTGTCACAACTGAATTACTTAATTTCTTTGTTCTTATCTTTTTTTTTTTTTTGAAAGTTTGTTACCTTTGTCGAATTTGTTTCCGTGTTTCACGAGCGTAAACAACATAAAATATGAACACTTTGCTCAATTCATCTTTGTTTATGACAAGACAGACAGACTCTACAGACAGACTCTACAAGACTCGGCCATATTCCGTCTAGATTGAGTTTCACTTAAGGGATTACGGGGGCACTACTCGAAGGTGTGTGAGTTTGTGTGTGTGTGTGTGTGTGAGTGGGGCTAGTTTGCTCTTTGTTTCCCAGCACGAACCACTCGCGCATGCGCACACACAAAAAAGTACTTACTAATCAATGTACTCATCTCTGTCTGCCTGTCTACTGGTATTTTATGGGTCATTTGAAGCGGCTCCAGTAGAAAGGTCGGACAGTGAGTACTTCGACTCACGCTGTAAGCTCAACTTCTCTTCTGGGAATAGACTTCCTTTATTATTTTTTTACCCCCGGCCCCCCCCCCCCCCCCAGTCGGCAGTCCCTCTTTTCTCTTTGAGGTAGCAGGTTCCTAGTTAAATGATCTCCCTGGACTCACGTGACCTGGGGCGATGTAACAGTGTCTCCAGGACCAGACAATAAGTGTTACATAAAGTTACGAATGTTACAGAGCGCCTTGAAATGTTACACAGCATAGAGCCACAGACACGTGTTACAGGTACTTTATGATTCTGGGCTAAATAAACATTCATGAAGGTTGAGCCTGTCAATCAACGTTATTGCGGGAATGACTATGGAAGCTTTCCTGAACTGACTCTGAAGTGGCCAAACAAAAGGGAAGCAGGAACTTGCTACTGCCCTGGTGTTATTGTAGATCGTTGAATTATAGTGTAATGACGCAATAGAACGTCGCGTAGAAGTTTGGGTTTAATTGGGTTTTTCCGTAGACAAGTGAAAGAGGATTAAAATGTAAGAACAGGAATAGAGAATCAACGAACAAGGACGACGGAGATAGAAACGGCGAAGTCTGTCCCCCTTTTTATTCATTAACTCTTTCTCTCCGAACTGACGATACCAACGTTGAATCCACCAGAATGTGGTAAATAATTACGGAGAGAAAGAGTTACATAGTTTTGAAGTTATAAGCTGAAGGTATTCAATTCATCTATTAACTGTTCTATTGAGTGTGTCTAGTAGGAACTCACACAAACATTGACCATCAACAGTAGCTCCAAAAGCTAATTCAACTAAACCGATCATTTTTTAAACTAGAATTTAAAATAACTTGAAAAACGTGTTCAACTTGAAATGAGATATAATTCCAATGGTAGTGAAATAAACAAATATTTAAAGAACCTCTAACTCACTACAAAAACACGTCTTTCTTCGCTGAAATCTCTGGCTCGACTCCATATCCACATCTGCATTACGCCAGACACTAATGTAATTTCATCATCCTCACTGCAAAGCCTCCAACCAATCGCTAACGTCTCCTCACCATTACCATGGAAACACGCACATACATACACACTCAATAAGACCTGGTCACGGCTGGATGAGGTCACCACACAATGTATGAAAGTCTCCATGAGGATGTGACCGGCTATCAATGTTATTTGAGGTAAGATTTTTTTTTCTGTCATATGTATCTCAGTGGCATAAACCACTTGGATACTTATCAAGGGTGCTGGAGTTTAAACCCTGATCTAGCTGAGTTATGTTTTCTAAGCACTAAGGCAGCATGGAAATCTACTTCATTCCGCCGCCCCCCGGGGGGGGGGGGGGGGGGGTGGTATGAACATGATGCTGCTGAAAAAGTACGTTACAAGAAACATTTGATACACAAATGGACCTCATTCACCAATCGTAAACAAACAACATTTATCCACGTGATTCTCTATATCTTCTATACAATATATGTAATCCACTAAGGCTGTCACGTGATACGTTTTTTTTATTGTTTATCAATATTTTCACATGGCAAAATGTTGTTTGTTTACGATTGGTGAATGAGGCACATTGTACAATGAAACATTTAAGTCGAGTGCGGGCATTCCCGATGAGCCCATGCTAAAACCGTATGCCTAAATATGCTCATGATGATTTTATTTTGATAATTCAAACTGTCAAACCAGAAAAGTTAGGTAGTGATTTCTTCCCAAAAGATAAACATAGTCGCTAGACGGTCATGGTTCCCCCAAAAGAGCTAATAGCTAAAAATTTATTTGCATTTTTGTTATACTTAGTTGTTTATTTTCTAATTAGTAACTTCACATTTGTAAGTGATAATTAGTGTTATTCTTTAAAAGGAGCTTTAGTTCTGCTTACTGTCTCAACAGCTTATAAGAGACTACAAATGTTACATTTATCACTGCTATATGAGATTTGATTTGGGTGTTAGTTTAACAGCATCACTTCATATTTAAAATATATTGTTCGACACATTTTTCGTGTGTGTGTAATGTCTAAATATGTCTTTTCCAATGTGTGTGCGTGTCTTGTTTTTAGTTCCCTTTGTGTGTGTGTGTGTTTGACTATGTTTACATTCAGTGTGTGTGTTTATCCATATATGTTTAATGCTTTCAATATGTTTGCGTCTTTAAGAGCGTGTGTGCGTGTGTGTGTGTGTGTATTTGTATTTCATTATGTGTGTATTTGTGTATGAGGCTGACTTGTTTTGTTCTAAAGCTTGACAGATTGTTTGTAGTTAAACAAAATAGTCATTGTTTACTTCTACACCCTGTAAACAAAGGCATTAATAAGTTGTTGAGTCGTTTGTTGACTGTAGGCAACCAGCAAACGTGAACCTGAAGCCTGTCCTAGAGAAATGGAAGCAGTGATATCAAGTAGCGCGGGAAAAGACTCAAAACTGAAAAAAATGGGAGGGGGAGAGTTTCCGGGGAAACTACTCCCAAACCATTTGGGAATCAACAAGGAAAGTAACTCTTGTAACCATAAATCAGTTTTGACGTGGAGACAATGTTTAGCTGTAAAATGTGGACGACTTTAGGAAGCGGTACATAATTACCACATGTGGAAATGGCGCTGTTTGTGTCTGTGTTTGTGTGTGTTCTCACAGGACATGATGGCTCTAACACGGACGAAATTAACATTGTAGTTTGCGAAGCTGACAGAAATGTGGGGAATCGTTGGACCACGCTGCTAATTCGTTTTAAGCGCTTGTTTGCCGTGCTGCAAATCTTTGAAGTCTAGAATGATGGGACCAAATTGATGGAAGTACAGGATGATCGTTTTACGAGGTTTGGCCCATTTGACTTCCCTCCGCCAGCGGGAGAGAAACATTCAATCGTCAGTGGAGAAGAACAATAAATTGTAGAACATGACACGACCGGGCTGTCATACAACACAGGCTTACGCCAAATTGCTGACACCAAAACAGGATCAGGAAAAGTGAACTCTGTGAGTAAATGGCGGGAAAGTGAGTCGGCAGTTGTCATTAGAGCAGCATTCGTTGACTTGATGAGTTGAAACATCAATAAGCAGAATAAAACAAGACGGAAGAGTCAACCTTTATATTTCTTTTTTTGCCAAGCTTCTGTCATCTCCCTCTGCCTGTCTGGTTCACATTTTGAACATGTTTTCTTTTCTCCAAAACCCATTCTCGGATGAAGTTGAAACTAAACACAGTTATTTATTCTACCTAACAAAACATAAATCTATAGAATAAGATGAACTAATATGTAAATTAATTACTGATAATAATTTTTTTTCGGGGGGGGGGGGGGGTTTACACCAATAAAATAAATTAATTCGTTACTATATAAAAAAATGCATGACGCGTTGGACGTAATCATTTTCTTTTTTGAAGTGGCGTCTGTATTGTATAAGATAAGATAAGAAGATATACCATGATATGGGCTAAATATGTGGGGTTTTGTCCCCTTAGAAAATTGTACACGTTTTGTCTCACACACCCATTATTGGATTACGTTGAAACTTTAACCCTTGAAGTGCTGAGCTGTTTCACAATGAGTGCATACCAAATGGAATTACAATTCTGGTGTTAAGAGGCTAAACTACCACACGCATTTTAAGGGTTAAGCAATTATTTATTTCACTTCACAAAACATGAAGCTATAAAAAATATATACTTTTTGTTGACATAATCCAACTTTGTCTTTTTTTTCAAAGTTTATTTTCTTGTTATTTTTCGTTCTCTTTTCTCCCTCCCTCTTTCTCTCTCTCTTTTTTTTTTTTTTGGCTTTCTCTCGTTCTTTATCTTTCTAACAACACACACTCTCCTTCTGTCTGTCGCCGACTTATAATATTGTTGTGTTTATTCTTGTCATGTTTCCTCCACACTTAAAGTCTCAAGATAGCAACATTTTTGTTATAAGACGAAAAAAAAAATGTTTTGAGGCCTGGCTGCCTGGCTGTGTCCGCGGACCACCTACTGCAGGTGACGGCCCCACTTTACTAATCTTATCCTCATTCAGACCTCCCTCCCCCAAATGACGTCGGCTTGTCATAGAGTCATAACAGTTATAAAGCCGCGAGTCTGGAGAACATCCTTAAGTTGAAGGCAACACTCCATGACAATCTATGTCGTCATTGGTCCTCGAGTAGTTCGCTGGCCAAGCAGGAAGGATGTAGTCTAAATAGTGATAGGATATCGCTTCTATTGACATGCACGTGACCTCAAGATTAGCATGCGTCCTTCACCCATTGAGTAAAGTATAGAGTGTTAGTTCAGTGATCTAGGAGATATGTGGCATGGATACTATGTTACTACAAAATTTCACCAGTGATAGATGTACTATAAATATTATAGCCTTTAGGTGTCTCCTGTGTAAAGAACATAGGAAATGTTTCTAATATGTGCTTTTTGAAAGTAAATTATTTTTTTGTCTGCACAATTAAGCTCTGCAGAATCAAATTTTAACCTTTTTGGAGTCAAATTTTAAGGTCCGCAGAGTCAAATGATAAGCTCTTCAAAGTAACATTTTGAGCTCGGCAGAGACAGATTTTAAACTCTTCTGTTTGTAGCTTACTTTTTAGACAGGATGGAAGTTTACTATGGCGCCAGGGAGGTCTCAGACCACTGCAACCTATGCCGCGCTTTCATAGGCCCTGCGCTAATTCTATGTGTAATTATTAATTGCAAAATATTTACGCAAAAATTCTGGAAATGTTTTGCACTTATTAAAATCTGAAAACTCATAAAAAATCTCATGAAAAATAGACAGAATTGTCATTTGTGGGAGTCATTCATTGCGGAAAATACCAATCCTAAGCGCGATAAAAGAAAAAAAGGCATTGTCAGCTTTCATGTTAAAATGTTTTAGACCTAATCGGGCAACTTTTCACCCAGACAGACAGACGGAATGACTTAATAATAGCTGGTAAATGCCACTATTAAACATATGTAAATGTTAGTCCTTTTTTATATTTTGTTTCTATTTGTTGTTCAGAAAGGAAGGGAATGGTGGAGGTGGGGATTGGTGGGGGAAGTCATAGAAGTATAAACATCTTGCTTATCTCCCTTAGATATCTTCTAAAAGTCTTCAGAATTTGAGATCGACTTCAAATTGGGCTATGGTACCACAGGTTACTCCCCTTGTTTGTATATACAAAGATACCATCGATACAGTTATGCTTGTATGCCTTGGTATATCTGGGTGTTTTCCAAAAAAAAGAAACTTAATAACTTATAGCAAATGATCACAATAAAAACATTGCTCTCTTGTCTACATATCTAATGCCAAATAATTTCCGAGGAACAGTCCGCCCAAATAAATCACAGACGTATATAAATAATAATGATCATCTATTTCTATAGATCTAGACCAAAGGTTTCTCAAACTTTTATGATCGGGGACCCCTTTATATAGTCAAAACTTGCCCACGGACCTGCAGGCTAAAAAAGCTATATAAAAGTATATAAATTACAATTAATGTACATTATTAATTTTTAAAACATTAATGACTTGGATAAGTTTGATATTTTATGAGTGTATTTATGTCTGGTTCAATGTTTGTAGTCAGTTACACAGATCGGGTCTCAAACAGGGAAATCCTATGCCGAACTGGGAGTCGAACACTCAGTGAGGTTGTGACAGAACGTCGCATGAGGTTTGCGGGACATGTTCTACGACAAAATGAACCACGCATACCAAGAACTGCAATGACATGGAGGCCAATACGAGGAAAACGCAAACAGGGACGTCCTCGTATAACTTGGCGTCAAACCTTCATGGAGGACCTCAGAACAGTGGACACCAGATGGGAGGAGGCTGCAGACATTGCCAATGACAGATCATTATGGAGACAGCTTGCCGCCCAATGCGCCGAACGGCGCGGGAGGACCTAAGTCTAAGTCTAAGTCAATGTTTGTAAGTGGCAACCAGTGGCGTAGTTAGGGTGGGGGAGGGAAGTCCAAATTTCAAAATCCCCAGTCCCCTCTCTTGAGGGGTGTCTTAAAAGAGTGTCTGAAATTTGTTTTCACATTAAAGATTACGTCATTACCTCATGTCACGATGTCGAATGACAAAATGCAGGGAACCCCCCCCCCCTCGCCCTACAGAGGTCAATCCAAAGCCCTCAAAACCCTAACTACGCCACTGGTGACAACAGCAAATGTAATAGAGCACACATTGTTTCGTTTGTGATGAGTTTTGTAATGGCACTGAATCACCGTTTTTTTTTGTTATTGGAAGACGGGTAAGCAATCAACAATGTTTCTAATATTACCCACATTGCAGGTTCTCCACTTGAAGATATCAATAAGCTGCTCTTGTGTTGGCATGGATTCATTTGTTTGAAATCCTACAACACGCAGTTCAGCACCCAATCAGAAATATGGAAGTGAAGAACGTCTTTGATTTTGGTCTGCATAATATTAAAGCTTGTCTTCGATTATTGAGGAATACAGTGTTTCCCGTGGCTGTGCAGCCCCAGCTGTGACCTACATATTTTGCCACATCCAGGGCAAGCAAAACCATTGTCCGCAGGTGGTCGAGGTCAAGCAAAACCATTGTCCGCAGGTGGTCGGTTTAGATTTTCTTTTCGTCGTCTGCGTTTGTCCTCGGCGGCAGATTAGTACGTAATATAAAAGACATATTAAATAGTAGAGAGGTGCTAGTTGAATATAATTAAAATTATCCGATCGGGTAACCTAGCTTTATGCAAAGAGGTTTATATAATGGTATGTAATTTTCTTCTTTCTGCAGACCCTCTACGATCATCTCGTGGACCCCTGTTTGAGAACCACTGATCTAGAGCTGAATAGCATTGTGCCCCCTCTCTTCGTTCTACTTATTGTTCTGTTTATTTTATTGCAGATCTATTGATTTGACGATGCTGTAAACGTTCTTTGAACTGAACCTTACGTGACCTTTCTGTTGACCGTGACCTCCTTGACCCCTTGGTTATAAACTAAACCATAGTCGACAGTCTATTAGATCTGAGAAGCCATCTTTGTATTATACTGAAAGTTGTCACGTGTTTAGAGTCTTCAGACTGCACCTAATGCTAATGACCATTACAGGAGCATGACCAACAAAGAAATAGATTTTTCCAACACTATTCAATAGCTCAAGGGAGGCAATAAAAAGAAAGTATAATTTTTCTTCTTTTTTTTCATACAATTCCTTCATACAACGTTTTATTTCAATACTTTCACTGTGGTGGGAAATTTACTCAGTTTATTAGGAAATTTTCATGCATACAACTTTTTTTCGGTGTTTCCGGTTTTTCCAAAATACAAAAGAATTAACAAAGACATATTTTAGTAGGCTTACATAATTGTTTTTTCTACCATTTTCAGAACGATGGATTAAATGTCTAAGCACTTTTGCTAGTAGTATTAATTAATTACAGTATTAATTTTTTAGCTGGCGTTCTTGACATTTAAAAAAAGTTTATTTCGACATCTCTGCCAATCTTCATCTTTTTATTCTCTAACGGTTTGCTTAAGGTTCCATTGTATTGCCTCCACATTTCTTCACATCGTTTCTTTTTGTATCTTCTAACAGAATGTTAGTGCTTAAACCCCTTTTATCTTATCTTGGAGGCATGTTTTTCTTAGCAGACAAAACGTCTAAATCTTTCAGTCTGTTAAACATAGTTAAAAGTCTCATTTTAGTTGCTTAATTGTCAAACATTGATTGAAAACTATTACGAAACTACATTATTTTCTGGAACTGAAAAAGAAATTGACCAGCCGTTTGTTCGTCATGTTATAATGGGATGTGTGCCCCATCGCTAGATCTAAACCTTTTTCGGTGCAATGTAACGTTATCAAAGTCGTCTTTATTTATTCCGATCTAGATCACAGCGTTGGTACACCTGACCTCCCTCTCTAAGGGGCTTATTAACGAACTGACGCCTCATCCCCAACGGGACAGATACACCAAACTCTGTGGGTGGGCGATGATCTTGTAGCTTGTCCAGGAGCTCTGCAGTGCTGAACTGACTGAATCATAGAGTAGGCAAGACAAGGGCTAGAAATAAAAACAGACTTATTTTAATGAAACCTCCACATCACGTGACTTCCTTGTAATGACTTACAGGAACTTTGAAAAAAAAAAAAGAATGGATGAACCAAGTGAACAGATCTTCATATGTTACAATGAACGGAGTAGGGGCGTGGTCTTCTAAAAAGATGGGAATTAAAGGCAGGTGTTCTTAGAGGACTTATCTTACCTTACAGGTTACAGACGTTACTTCAAAAAAGATGATAACTACGTCCTATACATATGTCAATCTAGTCATGCATGTTAATCAAAGACGTTAACTCTGCTATCTCGCTAGTTTTCCTGTTTGATTAATGCAGCCCAATCCATTTTCTAATGCACTAGGTAATAAGTGGTATTTGTTCAAATTTGTTCTAGCATATGGAATAAGAAAAAAAGCCTCTATCTTTGTATCTTTCTGAGTATTTTATTAGGCTTATTTTTAATTTGCAAATTATTTTCCATTGTATTGTATTGTATTATTATCTTACTTTTTTTAAAGGAAGGGGCTGTTGTTCTTCTTAGTTTAGTCAAAAATTATTTAGTCTGTTAAACATTATAATTTCATTTAACTTGTTTAATGGTCAAGTATCGATAGAGAACTGCTTAAAGTAAAATTAAAATGAGCAAGTTCTTCTGGAATACAATCCTATTTTGGTCGCTCTTACTGCAGTCTTGAGAACAGCTGCGGATACTCAGTTTGAAGAATTTGAGTCCAGGCTGATGAATCAATACATAGTGATGCGGAATTGAACCAGAATTTGTGCCTGATCAGTATAAGTAGACTAGGTCACTGACGGTGGTTAAGACAAAGGAACACAACACGACAGATCATTTGTATTAATAGTGTCTGTTTGTCTCACCTCAACAAACCTCTAGTCAGCCTTCACTGTGTCTCACCTAGCAACCAATTAGCCAGCTTTCACTATTCCAGTTCACTGTGTCTCACCTAGCAACCAATTAGCCAGCTTTCACTATTCCAGTTCACTGTGTCTCACCTAGCAACCAAATAGCCAGCTTTCACTATTCCATTTCACTGTGTCTCACCTAGCAACCAATAAGCCAGCTTTCACTATTTCACTTCACCAACCTTCTTACTAGTCTTCACCATTTCACCTCATCAAACCTTCAATGTGTTCCACATCATCAACCCTCTTATCCAGTGTTTCTCAAACGCTGAATCTGGACACACTGTTGCGAGATGCCTAATTCTCTATTTTCCTGAGAGATGCTGATGTTCGTTATTAAACTTTTTTTAAATCTACAAAACTGATTAACATTCTCTGTTGGTATTCCAAGCTTTGTTTGACTCAATTTAGCAGGACGTAAACCTATTCAGTGTATGAGTTGCCTTTTAGGAAGCAGCTGAGAAACACTAGTATTGACTAGTATTATTAAAAACCTTTTCCGTAAGGAGCTATAATAAGCTCTAATAAAAATATGTTGAGCACAATGTTTCTAAATTCAATATTAGTAAATTTTTAACTCATGTCATAACTTTTGATAGATGTAAAAAAAAAAGACATTTTAAAATAGAATTATAAAAACATCTTTGCGTTTGTAACCAATTGATTAACTTACAGTTTAAACGTTCAATAAAAATAAAATAAAATAAACAAAAGTTTTTTTTTTTTTAAGGGGGAAATTTTTTTTTTTGGGGGGGGAGGGCGGGGGGGGGGGGAAACCCCGAGCTTACCGCACTGGGTGACGCCGATCCTAGTAACGCCACTGCCTAAGATAACACAAATTTAACACAACGTTGTTGTTTATTGTGTTTATTGTGTATCATAATACATAAAAAAATTACCTCCATGATATCATTAAATATAACTTTCTTTCGTTAGCTGTTTTAAATTAAGCAGTTAAGTAGAATGCTATGAGTCTAGTAACTTTCATTTAAAATGTAAAAATACATAGGCCAGGAAAAATAAAGTCCTATCCATAAGTAAGTATTTTTAAAATATCAAGCGTAGGGTAGATAACTTGTGAGTGTCGGAGAGATATGCGAATCTATAGATTAAGATTTAAATATTTCTTACCAAAAATCTGTAATATATATTAGAATTAAACTTTAAATTTAAAGAAATAAAAATGTTATACTTTTTATTGTTGCAGATTCGCCACATAAAAGGTAGACACAATAAAGTAAAATTGTTGCTAGTCACTTGTTAATAGTATTAAAAACTACAAATTTAGAGTAAGAAACACGTAAACCTTATTTATTGATCCCGCTCCATGCTTTTCGTACATCGTCAGCCTGTTTGTCTTGTGTGTTACTGTAAACGAAAGTATCTGAATAAACCATTAAAAAAAAAAAAAAAAATTCTGGAAATATAATCTTAACAGAAAAGCAGGTATAAGGATTCAAAAAAGAACAAATTACCAAAATATAAATTTAGTAAACATATTTATGATTTATCACCATCCATCCATCCATCCCAGTGGCGCTACAGCCCTTGGAGGGCTCTGGCCTGCTTGCACACATTCTTCCATTCGGATCTCTCCTGGGCCTTTCGTCTCCATGCCCTAACCCCAAGCTGTTGCAGATCTGCCTCCACATCATCAATCCAACGCATTCGGGGTCTGCCCTTGGGTCGCCTGCCTTTTGGTTTTTGTCGGTATACGATCTTCGCTCCCCTGTTGTCTGGCATTCTTTCAAGGTGTCCTGCCCAACGTAGCCTGTTCTTCTTTATTTCAGTCACTATTGGTGGGTCCTCATATAGTTGATAAATCTCATGGTTGGTGCGTGTCCTCCACCCTGTTTCATCCTGTATGGCACCATAGATTTTCCTGAGGATTTTCCGTTCCCAAGTATTGAGTAAATTTTCAGATGTCTTGGTCAGTGTCCAGGTCTCACTTCCATACATTACTGCTGGCCTTATGATGGTTTTGTATATTATTTTCTTGGTTTTCCTTGAAATTGTTTGCTCTTGAGTAAATGATGGGTGCTATAAAATGCTCTGTTGCCTCCTGCTAATCTTTCTTTTATTTCTGTTAGTAGGTCGTTTTTGAAATCAATTGTACTTCCTAGATATTTGAAAGTTTGGACATTTTCAAATTTGTGGTCTTTGATTTTTATATATGGTTCCTCTGTTTGATTGTTTCTTGTCATTGAGATGTACTTGGTTTTACTGTCATTGACCTCAAGTCCTGCTGGTCGAGATGCTTCTTCTAGTTGTGTGAAGGCTCTAGCGATGTCAGAGGTTTCTTTACCCAATAAGGCAATGTCATCGGCATAAGCAAGGTATTGTAGAGGTTGGCTGTATATTGTCCCGGTTGGTTGCGGACCCGTTTTTTTTCTCCTGAAGTAGTTAGTAATAGTTCCCTTTGTGTTTATATGTACATTTCTTATAACTCTCTCCAGTGTCAGATTGAAAAGCATGCAGGAAAGTGAGTCACCTTGTCTTAATCCTCGTTTAATCCTAAATTCCCGTGAGTGTTCTCCTTGTATTACGACTTTACTTTTTGTGTTGTTTAATGTCATATGTATAGTCTTGTCAGCTTGTTAGGTATTCCAAAATCCTGTAGGGTGTCATATAAATATTTCCTTCTGATACTGTCATAGGCCATTTTATAGTCTACATAGAGTTGGTGGATTGGTATGTTGTATTCATGGCATTTTTCTAGTATACATCTTAGTGTGAAGATGTGATCAGTTGTGGATTTATTGGGTCTGAAACCACATTGGTAGTCACCTAAGATTTCTTCTGAATATTTTCCAAGCCTCTTTGTTATAAGCCTAGATAGGATCTTATAAGTTACATTTAGTAGAGATATTCCTCTGTAATTACTGCATTTAAGCTTGGATCCTTTTTTGTGTATTGGGGTTATAAGAGCAGTTTCCCATTCTGTTGGTATTACTTCTTCTTCCCAAATTCTTGATATTAGTCTGTGTATTTGGGAATGTAAGTCTTTCCCTCCAAATTTAATTAGTTCTGCTGTAATTTGGTCCTCTCCTGGTGCTTTGTGATTCTTCATGGTCTTTATTATTTCTGATGTTTCAATGAGTGTTGGTGGGTTCACTAAGGGATCTGGTCCTCCGTATGGCAGTTCATATTCTCCATTGTCTCCATCTTCAGTGGTATTTAGAATCTCCTCAAAGTATTCAGCCCATCTCTCAATGACCCTGCTGTTTTCTGTAATAAGCTGACCATCTTTATTCTCACACATGTGTGACCTAGCTTGAAATCCGTTCTTTTCATCTTTAATTTTCATATACATTCCTCTCATATCTCGCTCCTTTGCTAGTTCCTCAATATGAGTAATCTTGGCCTTTTCCCATTCACGTTTTTTCTTTCTCACAACTTTTGTGGCCCTTCTTCTTGCTTCATTGTATTGTTGTCTTGTGTTTCTGGTCTCTCTTTGTAACATTATTATTCGAGCATTGTTTTTCTCTTCCATAATTTTTCTACATTCATCATCATACCATCCCAATCTCTCCTTCTTTTGTTTAAAGCCAACTACCTCTTCTGCTGTTCTTTTGATAGCATGCTTTATTATTTCCCAATGCTCATTTATGTTATTTTCGCTGTCCTTTTCTAATGTTGTTAGTTGCGTTTGGAGTGCAATTCTGTAAGTTTCTGCCACAAGTGGGTCCTTTGTGAGTTTTTGACTATCATATTGCTGTGCTCTCTTTCTTTGGTAATTGTGTATGGTGCTTATTCTTTGTCTAAGTTTAGCTTTTACTAGTAGGTGGTCTGAATCAGCATTTGCTCCTCTGAAACTTCTTACATCTAGTATATCTGATCCATGCCTCTTATCTATGAGTATGTGATCTATTTGGTTCTGGGTGTTGCCATCAGGTGAGATCCAGGTTACCTTGTGAATATTCTTATGTTGGAATTTTGTGCTGCAGATAGACATTCCTTTTCCTGATGCAAAATCCACTAATCTTATGCCATTATTGTTAGTCTCTTCATGTAAGCTTTCTTTGCCAATGGTTGGTCTAAATGCTGGTTCTTTTCCAATTTTTGCATTGAAATCTCCTAGGACTATTTTGATATCATGCTTTGGTGCTTCATCATAAATTCTTTCCAGTCCATCATAGAAGGCTTCTTTTGTGTTATCATCTGTATCTTCAGTAGGGGCATGAACATTGATAAATGATATGTTGAAGAATTTCCCTTTCATACGTAGTGAGCAGAGTCTATCACTTACAGGTTTGAATCCTATTACATTACCTACCATTTCCTTTTTAACAGCAAATCCAGTACCTAGGTTGTTAGTGCTTCCACCACTATAAAATATAGTATACTCCTTGGTTCTGAGAATGTCTGAGTCTTTCCACCTGATTTCCTGTAGGGCTATAAGGGGTATCCTATATTTCTTTAACACTTCAGTCAGTTGGGCAAGCGCACCTGCTCTATAAAGGCTTAGCACATTCCATGTCGCAAAACAAAAATCATGTCCTTTTCCAGGCCTAGGTCGTTTTCCGTTGAGATCTGTCCGGGTTTTCTTGTGTGTATAGGCTTTCGTAACAATTTTTTTTTATATGACAGAGTTGTTAGCCCTGTGCATAACCATCTGGGGGGCTGCCCCTTTCAGCTCTCTGGATAGCTGCCTTTATTTTCGGGTAAGGTGCCCTAGCCTTTGTGGATCCCTCCACTTCCTGCAAGGCAGCAGGTTTGATTTTGGTCCACCCCGGGTATTTTATTTCCCCGGTACCCACCATATCTGGAGGGCGTTCCCCTATCCGCCACCTGGGGAGGCGCTCGATGGGAGATCAAAAACTCCACACGAGGATTTATCACATTTAACCTATTTACATCGAGACCAACTGTGTAGGTCATGGAGATTTCCCCTCTCAGACATTGCTGTCTTTATATGGTTCGTCCATCGAGGTTCCATGATGATCACTCTTGTCATCCAGGGGGTTACGATCTATAAGCTATAGGGCTATAAGCTATAGGGCTATAAGCTATAGGGCT